>JAVTVY010030668.1:0-13170 GCA_036873755.1 Hanleya hanleyi
TTTCTCATTACAAATATCTATGTGAAATTTGGCAACACAATATATCAGCAGCATATAGGTATTCCAATGGGTACTAATTGTGCACCCCTGTTGGCTGACCTGTATCTGTTCTCTTATAGATATGACTATATGCAGGCGCTTTCAAAAACCGATCCATTCAAAGCCCGTTCCTTCTCATTCACCAAACGCTATATAGACGATCTTCTCGCTGTGGATAATCGCTATATAAATGACGCAGTGAAGGACATATATCCACCTTCACTGGATTTGAAGGAAACTACAGATAGCCCTACAGGCACATCTTATTTAGATCTCGATCTCTATAAAAATGAAGCGGGCATTCTCTCTCGTCGACTTTATGACAAAAGAGATGATTACAATTTCGACATCGTAAACTATCCCTTTCTGGATAGTAATATTCCAGTGGGACCTGCATATGGCGTATACATATCTCGCTTAGTAGCGTTTGCTAGATCCTGTGTTAAATGGGATGATTTTAATCAACGTCACAAAACATTGTTGCAGAAACTTATAAAACAGGGCTATTCCACCAAGCGCCTCCAGTCAAAGTTTCTCAAATTTGGCGATACATATCGCATGCTGATAGCAAAATACGAACGTAGCGTGCAAGATCTATGGCGCTACGTTTCGTAACTTGTGTCTAATTCCGCTTAACCCGGGGCTAGGGGCCGTATGAACCCATGTACTTCTAGATCCTCATGGTACTCATATGAACAGGCACAATCAAAGCGTGACTGAGATACATCATTCTTTAGATGACGACCGTACAACGAATATTATGGATTAAGAATACTGATCAGCGATACGGATTTTATATTTTTGGAACATCATGATGTCTTGGCGGCATCATTGAAAACTGTTAACCGCTTGTCTCTTGCAGGAAACAAGCCTATGTTTATGTATACAATGATTGCCTTTTTGAATTTGGTGCTAATACTGTTATATGGAATATGGAATAGGTCTTTGGATTATGGACGCGGATATTCTCTAATGGACGACGGCTGGATTATGAATGACGGACTAGACGCTTGTAATTTGCAACTTCCAGGTTTCACGAAAACCGAACAAATTGTTCAGTGCGGATTGCAGGTCTTCCGCATTGACCCCTATTAACACTGTATCGTCTACATACAAGAAAAGTAATAACTTGATGTAAGAAGTCCCCTTGTTGGACCACCATCCTTGACAACACATGATTTAATGCTATGATACATCTTAAAAATAACACGTATAATTTTTCCATCAATTCCACTTTAAAAAGTTTCACAAAAAGCCCTGGACACCGTACAGTATCGAAGGTTTTTTTAATAGTCGATAAAAGCACAGAAAAATTTCTTCCCTTGACTAAGGCATAGATCTATAACAGACTTACTAAGAACACATGGTCTGACGTACGGTACTGTGTTTTTTCTGTTGTTTTTTTTTGCTTTTTTTTTTGCACCGGTTCTGAACAGGAAACTGATCATGCGTATAAGTGACCGGAAGGCGAGAAGTCGAGAATGTTCGCGTAATGTTCGCCTAATCTGAAAAGGGCGAGAAGACGAGAAGTCGAGAACGCGAGAATCCGTCCATTCTCGCATGCTCGCCTTCTCGACTTCTCGCCTTTTTTAAAAGGGCGAGAACGCGAGAAGGCGAGAAGGCGAGAATCCGTCCATTCTCGCATGCTCGCCTTCTCGACTTCTCGCCTTTTTGCTACAAAGCAAAGACGAGAACGCGAGAAGTCGAGAAAGATCTCGCCTTCTCGACTCGCAATCTCGACTTCTCGCCTCGCAATCTCGACTTCTCGCCTCGCGTTCTCGACTTCTCGACTTCTCGTGTCAGAAAATTACAGGGCGAGTATGCGAGAAGGCGAGTGGCCGCTACCGTCTTCCATACTTCTCGCTTTCTCTTCCTCACTCTGAATGTGTTTTCGCTGTTATAACACAAGCGAACAGATCTGCAAATAATGAATTTCATCGAATAAATGTAAATGCAGCAATATGTAAACATTAAGTATCAGAGAGCGAGTTAAATCTTCCACACCCGGGTTCTATGTCAACTCCGAGTCCGGCCGAATCTGCTGCCCGAACCCCCCAAATAACAATACTCGCAAAAGTTTGGGAAAACACAACTGTATCAATCTGTTAATTGAACCAAACTTTGAAAGCGGCCCCGTGCTATATACGAGCGAGAAACGTGCCACTGTGAATAGTTTAGGGTCCGTGTTGTAATTAATAATAGAGATATAATTGTGTATCTATAGCATGTAATATCCTAAGGCTGACACATCTGAGACCGGCCTTCCTTTCATTTCGCTCTCCTCGCTTTTCTCACCATGTGTGGCCCTTGGCCCCGGTCTTAAAACATTCGGAACTAGGCACCTTTGTTAGAACAAGGTTATAACTATATCGGCTACATGTTAGGAAAATACACAAAAAACAACTCGTACCCCTTCGTGATTTTATTAAAGGACCAAATTTACCACAACGAGATCAGCTTTGTATCCGATGAGATTTCCATCGTCGGTACGGAAATGGCTGATATAAAAATAATATTAGAGAAAGAAATGGAATCACAGTATCCTCACGATCACCATTAGACAGTAGTAACGCGGAATATATGATAGCAACCGCTCATATCGGGAATCGGCTAACTTCTAAAGGCGTTCGGACAAAAATAATATGGGCATCATCTCAGAAAGTCTATATGCAACTGTGGTTCACAAGGGAAAATAGACTTGAGATTGAGAGTCGTCGATCATATTGTAGCCCGACGTGATGCATTATGTAATAATACCCTTTAAAACATTCCTGATGAAAAGAAATAAAAATAAAAAGTCATGCCAGGAAGAGCAAATTATGGAGGCCGACCCAAGCATGAATCTATAGTATTCATATTCGAGCAGCTCGTGGTAATTGTGTTGTTGAAACGATAACAATGGCCAACCTTATTCGCCGCGTTTATTTAATAATCCGTCATGTCGATCGAATCTCTTCTAGAGTAAAGCAGATATATACTGACATCACTATGCGAAAGGTTTTGTAGACCCATTATCGTTTAAGCGGTGAATTTCCACAATATATCTGCTTCTCTCTATAATTTTGAGGTGCTGGGAAATTGTTAAATGCTCTGAAAATGTGTAGATCAGGGATGAAATAAAAAATTGTTTCCATCTTTAACAATAGAGGTAACAGATGTATCTATATCGAGTAAGGAAGTGTTGTATTTACTAAATACGCAGATGTTTTTATATTTTACAAACAGCCACGCAGAAACGCCGTCGCAAATTAAGAACATTAGTATACAAGAATCTATTAAGGCCAAAAATCATAAGGCTTTCCTCAGTTTCAAGCATCATTCACGTGACGTTCCATCACTAATACTTTTGTTTGAAATTAAATTTCCATTAACATAGAATAATGGGATATTTGACCATACCATGTACCAATAGCATTTAGGCATTCCATGCATACACATTGCGTGCCATCTTTTTCAGGCAAAGTTCTGGACATATTATGTTACTCTTTCTTCTGTAACTGGAATTATATCCCTCTGGAGGATATAGTATCTATAAATATATTCACCAACGTTGCGGCGTTAACATATGAACAGAAGTACTTACAAAAATGTTTAAGTTATTCTCCCGGCTTATACAGATTGATTCATTTGTGAACCAGTTTTTTTCTTACATATAGACAAAGTCAGAAAACAAAAATGAATTTTTATTTGAGCAACTCGTGTAATCAGTTGAATATGGAGAGATCTTGTTAACCCTTTGAACACAGAACGGAAAGAATATAACGCTATTTTACGAAAGGGGAATCACAACTCGGTTTTGCTGTCCATATAGCGTGTATCACAACTCTGTGTTGCTGTCCATGGCGTGTATCACAACTCGGTGTTGCTGTCCATAGCGTGTATCACAACTCGGTGTTGCTGCCCATAGCGTGTATCACAACTCGGTGTTGCTGTCCATAGCGTGTATCACAACTCGGTGTTGCTGTCCATAGCGTGTATCACAACTCGGTGTTGCTGCCCATAGCGTGTCAATGTACAATCTTTTCAAACTAACAAATATATAAATGGTTCTTGTTTTAGAAATAAAAACACACTACGTGATAGACTTAAACAGTTTTAGGTACCTAAAATGTTATTGAATTTACTGTCTATGTAGGTTACACTTTTTACATTTTGTTAAATCTTTTCGGTTGATTTCTCATTATGTTGTCCCTAAATTACAGGAAAGTCGAAATCAGAGACCACCATTACAGATAGTGAAGGACCTTTCGACTTGATCCAAATGGTCAGTTTGACACCTTTGCCAAATTATCGATTTCCCTGTAAATATTTGCGTGAACGTTTTTGAAAGTGTTCGGTATGACAACTTTCCTCCTGGGGGCGCCTAAATATGGGGAGCTGGAGATTATAAACCCGACCAGACGATAGCTTATTCTTTCTCATTCGCCGAAACGCTACTACATAGACGATCTTCTCGCTGAGGATAATCGCTATATAAATGTCGCAGTGAAGGATATATATCCACCTTCACTGGATTTGAAGGAAACTAGCCGAGAGACAGTCACAACATATTTAAATCTATATCTCTACAAAAATGAAGCGGGCCTTCTCTCTCTTCGACTTTACGACAAGAGAGATTACAAGATCGACATAGTAAACTATCCCTTTCTGGCCATAATATTCCAGCGGGACCTGAATATACATATCTCGCCTTGTAGTATTTGCTAGATCACGTGTAAAATATGACGATTTTAATCAACGTCAGAAAACATTATTGCAGAAACTTATAAAACAGGGCTATACCACCAAGCGTCTCCACTCAATATTTCTCAAAGTTGGCGATACATATCGGATGCTGATAGCAAGATACGAGCGTAGCGTGAAAGATCTATGACGTTACGCGACGTATAACGTGTGTCTAATGCCGTTAACCTGGGGCTACGGGTCATATGAACCCATGTAATTTTCTCGTCCGTCATTCAATATTCATCCGTCATCCATTAAAGAATTTTCGCCTCCATAATCCAGATACCTAATTCAAATAACAGCATTAGCACCAAATTAAAAAAAAACAGATCATGGTGTACATAAAAATAGGCTTGTTTCCGGCAAGTGGTCAACAGTTTTTGTTTACAAAGCTCCGCATGGTTTAGCGACATTTTCCCGTGACGCCGTGGAAAGAGTGCAAAGGTATTTTAAAATTAATACACCAAAATTTAAAAACTTACTTGTTTCGGCCGATTAAAGATGAATTTATTGCAATATGTGTTGCAGTAGAAGTCTTAAATATACTATGGATAGTCCTTGATTGATCTCGAAAAGCTGTTCCAAAAGCCATCTTTCGTTGGAACTACTTGTTATAGCGCAGTAACGACCGGCCCGTCACGACAGCAGAGAAAGACACCAGGCTACTTTCAGCAAATGTCGTCGGCTGCTCGGAGGTAAAACTGAACAAATACAAAGATTCCTGCGCAAACAGGTTATTCTGGAGTTGATATTACATTCTGGGTGATGCATGTGCTTCTAGTGTAAATTTAACAATTTCAGTTCACTTACACTTGCAATTTTGATGTTGAGAGAAAACGCACATGGTCGCCCCATTGTTGTAGAAAGTACAACGTATCGGCTAACTAAATAATTAACTATGAATGGTAATTAATCGAACCTCATTAACGGCCAATAGCTTCGTGGATGTAGCTGAAAATAATACCTACATGTCAAAATGTCTCCCTGAATCCGGCTGTGAAGCAATTTCCTGATTGATTTTCCTGAATGTTTGGGGTTGAACTCAAATGAATATATACCAGCAACATACATGTGAGCGTCATCTACGATATCATGGAGATACATTTTGCATACACACGATTGGTCAGTAATATTATCTGTATTCGATCAATTAAAATCATATATGCATCGATATAGTATCTAACTGTGACTTCGGACGACTGACTAATAATTTTCCACTTCAACGGACTCTGAAGAGACGTCAGCCCGCAACGCCGTGGCCCGTTTAGAACCTTAATTATTATACCACATACCAAACTTTTAAATCCTGATTGGTTGTATCTCTTGATATGAAAAGTATCACGACAAGAAACATCACGTTTTATCTCGAGGCGATATCATACGACCATACGATGCAATACCCCATGATCTCCAGACCATATTAAACGATCTGGTGCGTAGCTGTCCCGTTCTAAGGTCGCTCTCTCTTTAGCGAAATGAACATTGGCAACTGCGTTTATAACATTCTGACATCTTTTGTGCCTAAAATCTTCCGGAGCTACAGCGTTTTTCGAGAGTACGTTATTTGTTCAACGGGATCTGCGACCAAAGATAACGACATATCGATCCGGAAACCGCGAAATCTACCAAAAATGCCGTTGTCAAATTGTATGTTGTTGTTGTTCATTCAGGTGACTTTTCGGACGTGGATAATCGATTTACAACTCTCCATATGTTGCTATTTCACACCTATAGCCCAATTCGGAAAGGGTTTTATCTCCGCCTTTCATTGGATCCATTGGAAGTCCGTCTTCCGTTATCCCTTCTTCCTTGTCCTTATCTTTTTCGAAGACTTTTGCACAAAGGTTTTAGCATCTACGAATTCGTACATCCAAAAGAATAAAGCTTACTTATAGCCAAAGTCATTTATTTGAAAGACAGAACGGCTAAAACGTCTCTAGCATGCTTGGAAAATCAGTGGATTTCTGATTAGTCCATTTGGGACTATTGATTATACATCATTCATATCTTTCACAAGCATTAGTACATTACCCGTCGTGTGGTTGTGTCGCCCCACATTTTTCTCACCTCACCCCTCGCGCTACAGTCAAAGGCACCATTTCTGAGATCATATCACTAATCAGTGTAAGTAAAAATAAATAAAAATTATATTTATCCTGAGTAACTTCACTTAGATGGAAACGATTTTACATACGCTCAGTGGCATGGACGCACTCACACACAGCTCTACCCAGTGACACGGACGCATGTGCATCCGGATTCTTTAATAACACGATCTTGCAGGTAATTCGCCAAATACAGTGACCTCCAGTTTGTGATATGTATTTGAGAGAACTGGTCTAGGTAGACTAAGGCGTAGTGTGGAAGGTCTTTGAATTCCGCTTGATTTTGCCCTTTGCAGTTCGACATCTGTCAGATTTACAGAAGATTTTCTCTTGATCACATCATTTTTGTTCTAAGAATAATTTGCCGCACCTTCGTATTTAGAGAATGTATATTTTTGTTTATGGATTCGTCGCTGTAATCGTTAAAGTAAACACATAGAGTGCTGTAAGGATAGAAAAGGTCAAATCGATAACTGAATTGTGTGTCAAGGCTGACATTCTCCACGCATCATTGTGTTCGTCCGTTCACGCTCCGCGCTTTTTCATCTCATCTGTAAGCTATTGTGCACAAGGGAGTCTTGCCACTAACGCCATTTACTGCGTCGCCCTAATATCGTTTTGTGTAGCTAGCTAAAGCTCTAGCTAAAAAGATTGTTCAATCTGTAAGAAAATCAAAAAAAAATCTGTCTGAGTGAGAACTAAACGGGGAGGAACACATCCTTGGACCTTTTATTGACGCATTTTATTTGGGAATGTAAGAGGGAGATCAATTACGTATAACCAAGGTTCAAGTGGTCTCCAATTATCTCATCACCAAATCAAAAGAGAAATTTTTCATTTCTTTATTTTTATAATATTTTTTTTGTGCGGGGCTGAAATACCGACTTCTGCGTAGAATAAATTACATACGATCGTTTTCATTGGGACACTCTCTCCCTCAAGTACGGCGCATCACGTTGGGCACACTGGTTCTCGTCAGATCACCGAAGTTAAGCAGCGTTGAGCTCGGTCAATACTTGGATGGGTGACCGGGTGCTGTACTGACTGGGCTGATCAGTGTCCAGAATAATAGGAACTGTGGACACTCTCGTGTTCTGGCACATGTAGGCACCGTCGTGATATGACTGAAACAATGTTGAAAACGACGTTAAATCCTACTCACTCACTCACTCACTCATTCTCTCCCTCAAGACAGGAATTGCACTTGAAGAACTCACAGAGCCTATTTTCTCGTCAAGTGTCAAGAGTTTACTTCAATTAAGATATGTGATTATCGTATTAATACGTCAAGCCTTCTTCAAATTCGCCTTCTGACGATGTAAATTTGACAGCAACAACAAGTTAGCTTTTATTATACGATATGAACATCTCTATTATTCGTGAAACAACGCGAAAATACTTTCAAAGTAACAGGTGCCTGATCTGTAATATCATAAGAAAATATTTTTTCATATATGCATGAAACAGCTCAAACTCCAAGCAGGCATACGATAAAATATAAATAAAAAGAAGATAGTTTCCTACAAGAGAGAATCGGGCAATTTGTTTTGCTGTCAACGTTTTCTATTGATTCAAACAAGACACCAGCAAATTGCTAGATACCAGCATGATTTCGATGGCTATAGTCAAATTCGTGTCACAGACAAATATTATTTTATCTCAATTAATTTTCAAGTCACGGTGGAATTATATATTTATACAACAATTTATTATCTTTTTCTTGTCAACAAGGACATATATACGTCGATCCCTGATAAGATAATGGGCTGACTAAGCTGAAATGTGTGGAACATGCAAAATGTTCTTGTCAAAGTATCTCGAACCAATTTATTAAGCTGATAGGCTTTTGTATTATATGTGGTGTGTGCATATTTTTTTTGTAGACAGCAGACTATTGAATATCGGTTCGAAATAATTTTGCCAAAATCTGTCTCATGACAAGTAGTTGCGTAACCAAAGTAGATCTGTTCACATTTGCTGTCATAGCTTAAAGTGGCAGAGGAGTACCATTTAATTGTATACCTGAGATTTTTCATCCCTTGTCTGTCGATAATTCATGTCTCCTCAATGAGCTGAAATTTTCATTTCTGTTCCACGCTCTCTTCAATCTGGATACGATGAATGTCCTGTAATAAAAAAGAGGAAGATTTTAATTCAGTACATACAATTATATACATACATTACATTTAATTATACATCAAAATACTCAATTGGACTGCAAAGCTCCAGTCATCCAGATGAGTAGAGTAACTCCGAAATCAATGTGAAAATTCTCTATGTGCGCCATAAATTCAGCTGGAGAAACATTAGACAAATGTACAATTGAATTCAACCCAAAAATCCAGGAAAAGCAAACAGGACTGTGCTTCATACACGGATCTGGATATACATCTTGAATTGTAGGTACTATTTTCAGCTAAATTCACGAAGCTAATGATTACTAATGAGGCTCCAGTAAATACAATTCACAGTTCAATTTCTTTAGTCCGCCAATACCCGTACGCGGCGGTGTACTTTCCATAACATTGGGGAAACCATACACTGATGCGTTTCCTATATGAACACGAGAATTCCTACGTATCAGTAAACTGGGATTGTTAAATTTACACGAAAAATCCCCCACTATCAAACTTCGTCCGGAACGAAAACAATTGAGAGCTGTCACTTCGGGACTTTGTAGTTTATCATATTTGGGTCATTTTCAGCCTATTTGCATACCCCACAAGCAGAGAATCATGGGTAAATTCAAGATGGCGACCACGTCGTGTAGCAGAAAAGTGATGTTTTCGTCATTTTTCTTCAAAATTTCCGCTTTTCCAGTAGGAAAAGTGGGAAAAACTATTTTATTTCACATCACATTAATATTTGCTAATTTATCAGGCAGGTTTTGCGAGGAAATTACAGAAATAAAAAATTTGAAAGCGGCCATCTTCGATTTTGTTTTACATGTTGTGGTACAGCTTGACTCGAGGGTATAGTGTGATAAGTTTCAGCGTTCTAGCTTGAAGGGTAAGGAAAATAATTACGGGGGGGGGAGGTCCGAAATTGTCTCCCAGAACTGGACAGGTCCAATAAATCCCAGGACTTATAGGGTTAACGACTGTACAACGTATATCACATTCCACATACTTGATTGTTGTTGGGTAAACGATTATTATGGATTAAGAATACTAATCAACGATACGGATTTGATATGTTTAGAACATCAAGATGTCTTGCAGGCATCACTGAAAACTGTTGACCGCTTCTCTCTTGCAGGAAATTAGCCTAGTTTTATGTATACTATGATTTATCATTTTAATTCGGTGCTAATGCCCTATGGATAATTGGATTATGGACGCGGAAATTCTTTAATGGACGGCGGATGAATATTGCATGACGGATTAGACGCTTGTGTATTAAATAAACCCATAAGTTGGTCAGATGTAGTCAGACGCATCGTACTCTATACGGCTACCACACATCGCTGTCGCAGTTAGATCTGCGCAGCTAAGTGAAGGAAACGCGCGTGGGGACGATAGTCAGACGGCGAATAACGTTGGTTACATTTTTTCTTGATTCGGTAACCTACCCACGAACTGTTCAAATGTGAGTACTATAGATTTATGCTCTGGTCAGCCTTTATAGTTTGATCCGCCTGGCATGGGTTTTTATATTTCAGTCCTTTCATCAGGAATGTTTTGAAGGTTATTATTACATAATGCTTTGCGTCGAGCTACAATACGTTCGACGACTCGCAATCAAGTTTATTTTCCATTGTAAACCACAGCTGCATATAGACTTTCTGAGATATTGCCCATATTATTATTGTTCGAACGCCTTTAGAAGTCCCCCGATTCCCGATATGAGCGGTTGCTATCATATATTCCGCGTTACTACTGTCTAATGGTGATCGTGGGGATACTGTGACTCCATTTCTTCCTGTAGTATTATTTTTACCTGCGGCACGCAGGTCTACGGGAGGCTCGCGTTGTTGTTGTTGTTGTTGTTCTTGTTCTTCTTCTTGTGACTTTTTGAAATGCGCATGCGCTAAGAGAGTGTGATCTCTGCCACACTTTTCTTTTCAACCTCCGATCTCACATGACAACACTGTCTTCAAGCGCGTTTGAATTCATTTGCAACTATATTCGGTGGAATTAATTATTGCTTCGTTAATTTCCGGATTGGATTTATTATACATGAGAATAGTGTGAATAACGTCAAAGGACCTAGGCTACGAAGTAGGGTAGGCATTAGGACTCGCTTGGACCCCCAGTTGAAATCCTGCCAATATTAACATGGGCACGGCCCAAGTTAGAATCATCAGTGATTTTAATCAAAAATCACCAGAAATTTTCACCAAAAGTACATTAGGTCAGCTCGAAACATGCTGGCAGCAGTCCCCTAATGCCCCTTCATGCCCAGTGTGAATAACGTCACAGGACATAAGAAGTAGGGTAGGCATTAGGACTCTGACGTACGCTGAACTATTGGACCCCCAGTTGAAATCCTGCCTATATAAAGATGGGCACGGCTCAAGTTATATTCACCAGTGATTTTCATCAAAAGTAGGTCAGCTCGAAACATGCTGGTAACAGTCCCCTAAAGCACCTTCATGCCAAAAATCAAGGTTCTAATATCAACGGTAACACTCAGATATAACATATCTCTCAGATATAACATATCTCTCAGATATAACATATATATAAATATTAATATTCATGTCACTGTTCCATTGTTTCTCTTGTTGTATTCCTCTTAAAATTTTGTACTCTGCCTTTGACTGGTGTTTGTACAATAAAATCTTGAATCTTGAATGCTTATTTTGCCGACGAAAGGATTCAGATGGACTCACTCATTACCGGACAATTTCAAGTGGTAGCCCACTTCGAAGGGACAGAAATGACTATGTAGTATTTAATGAGTTAGACACCCCTGTGGGCGAACAATACCTCGCAGTCGTGCAGTTATATTGAGCACTTTCGGTTACAAGCATGACATTTTGCAAATAGCTATTTTGAATGATTCTCTTTCGGACCACAGCCTCTATCCTCATTCTCGCAAGCCAGGGCCTTGATTCGCTGGTATTGATGTTCCCGTCCTCTTCCGCATTCAGAATCCCTTTAGAATAGCATTAATCACTTCCGTAAATTCAATACTTATGTGTATCAGCAAACAATGCGCAGAAACATATTGCATTTGACACCATTCTCTCAAGACGGAGCCCTTTTCTGCTAGAATTTACTGGTTCTATACAAAATGTACGTTACTTTGTCAATCAGTTTTGCGTATGGAATTACGTCATATATAGCAGTTACTGGCCATAAAATCGATCTAGTTGACCTCGTGGCCAAAAGCTATGGCCTTTGTTTTCCTGGAGGGGTTTTTGAGTTTGATTTTGATACTTAGATACCTTTCGCATTGACTTTAACTTGGCAGTCATTTTCGCGAATGCAACAATTTGATGTATCAAAAGATAATAACGAGAATTCGACATCATTCTCTTACACACAGACCTTGTTTAGTGAACTAGCCCCGAAACTTAATTCGCACATGAATCACCTTCGGAATGACTTAGTGACAAACATATTCGCGAATTGAGTATAGGAAGATATCCATAGATACTGACTAGAAATGTTTCTTGTTTGCAAAATTTGATTTTAAAGAAAAGAAATTAATAAAATTAGCAACCTTCGAAAAGGCTTGGCCGAACATGTCAGTTGAGATGATACTTCCTAAGAATGAAATAGTTAATCATTTATATAGAAGAAACAAACCATGTCTTGGTATTGACTTACTGCGTGGAAAAGAGTGGCAAGCAATTTAGTTCGCAGATGATAACGAACGTAAATGCAGAAACCTGATTAATTATTTTAATCGAATATCAAGACTGTAACAGGCCTCAATTTGAATAGTGAAAATGTGTCATTATGCCTCGTGGACAGTTCGATAAAGCCTTAAATCCCATTCCGTAGTTTCACAGATCGAAGTGATAGACCTGATACTAAATTTATTGAAAAATAACTTTGAAGGAAATATAAATTTTCCATTTTGATCGGCAAATTAAGCGATAATGGAGACTGAAGAGCGAAGATTTTCGCGCTATAACTAAATCCTCGAAATTTGTTTGGATTTCCAAATATTTGAAAGCCTTTTTGATTTGCAAAAAGTAACGACTGAACCGAATGTTTTGAAACTTGGCATACACGATACTTGTACCAAAACATTGCCAGAGCGATCATGGTGAGTTCGTCTGTCAATTCAGTATAGACGGCACGGCCGAGTCAAAATCGTCGGATTTTGAATGGGGAAAGTGAATATA
>JAVTVY010030669.1:0-120493 GCA_036873755.1 Hanleya hanleyi
AGGCCTTGGGCGGTTGTGTCCGGCGTCGTGTTCGTCGCGTTGACTTGCTACGTGTCACGGCTCTGGAGATGTGGGGTGTCTTGATCAAGGGTGTTTTTTTATAGGCGCGAAAAGAAGGTGTCAGTTGTGGTGGTCTTTTGGGGGGTGACTCCGGTTCCCATTGGGATTCCCAAGAAGGTAGTGGGCCACTCGGCGATTGCTGGGTTTGCTGCATAAAGGCCCAGCGGTGGGGGTTCCCCACCAATTCCTGTGGTACATGCATGTCTTTCAAGCCTTGAGCGAAGCCCTCCCATCCTCGAGGATCCGTGTGCGATCTGCGTTGACGCATCAGATCATTCACTAAATCCGTCATGTGGGTCCCGGGGACCACCTGATTCTGTACCAGGAGTTCGCCTTTATCATTCCAAGTCATGTTAGGATTCTGTTTCATCCGTTGTAATACCAGGCCAGCTTGTTTCTGGAACGAGGCAGGTACACTCTTCAGCACTTCGTCTTCCACCCACTGTGGGGCTGTGGGGGCTACCTCACCCGGCTGTTGGAGCGGTGCTGAGGTCAGCGGTCTGTCACGTGGTGGTGGTGGTGGTGGTGGTGGTGGTGGTGCTGCTGTTGCTGGGGTAGACAGGGTTTTGTATTGGTCCATGAACGTCATGTACCGTTGAAGCGTCTCATTGTACCGTTGTACTTTTTCACTGTCGCTTAACCCCGGTCTCTGTAAGATCTGTTGCATCTCTCCATCGAGGCTGTTTATGGTCTTCACCGTAGGTGGGACAGGGTAGGGTGATTGGAGGTTTTGCAGGAACCGTGGTTCGACGAGGACCATTTTTTTCGTGTGGTTCATTGTCGGCCGAAGAGTCCACCCAGTACTGGACCCAGCACGGAAGCGGCCAACGGTGCTAAGATGGCCCCGAGAAAGCCGCCTTTCTGTAACACCTTTTTCTTTTGTGTTTGAGGGACCCGCTTGTGGACTAGGGTTCGGAGACCTGTCTTTTTGCTTGGCCAACTTGGTCTTCTGAGCCGGAGTCAGTGGTACGTTGCCTTTTAACAGGTTGTACCCGATCTCGCACAGACAGCGTACAAGGTCAGGGTCCGCACCGCGTACAATGGTTCGGACTAACTCGGGTGGGGCCGTCTTCAATACACGGAGCGTGGGAGCGCAGACATCCTGTACAATTAATGCTAGAACCCACAACTCTGCTCTTTTTATCCACATCACAGACAAAGTCAACCCTGCTGTGGTATTCATTCTTTTTATTATTCCCCATCATCAAACACACAGCCCCCAGCTGGAGGCGCCACTGTGGATGTGTTTACATTATTTTTGCATGTACACGTGGTGGGTGTCTCCGGGAAAGATGCCGGCGCGTAGTCGAAGGTGGTCGGGGGTGGCTTGCTTGAGGTCGAAGAGCATATACCCGTGCTGAGGGGTTGTGGCATCTTTGACGCGGCGGCTGAACCCCATGAACAACTACATGAACCCGACGACGATGCCATTGATTACCCCGCTAGACTCAGTCAGCCCAATGACATGACCACCTGATCCTTTGATTTCACGGGGTTCTCCCTATAAATACGAGAGACAGTGAAATCTGGTACCATTCACGTACTGACCATGACGGAGCATATAGTACTGGCGTATTTCAGCTTGACCCCTGAGGTTTTCCTGCACGTGTATGCGGATAAGGTCGATATCATGGAGGAGGTAGTGGGAGACACGGACCCTACACAACCGTGCCCGGCTCACATTCGTCTGTCCCGGGAGGGCTGGACCAAATTCAAACGGGTGTTGTCTGGTAAACTGGACGGCGACCTCATCCACTTGTGTCACGATGTGTACATCCGACGCGGCCCTTTCTTTGCTCAATTGGCTCGGCTAGATGGAGGTACAGTGCATTTTACCCTTCACCCTGATCTATGGTCTGCATTGGAAGATGCCGCGGTGGATGTGGATGAAGTGCTTATCAAGCGGTCATCAGACGAGTTGGACTGGTCATTGACCATGGCCACTGTGGAAGTCCACGAAGAAAATCAGAAAGAAACTTCGGCCCAAGATATACCCGTTATAAATAAACGATAGAGCCAGGGTCCATCATCATTTTGTCACCATGAAGCGCTGGGAGAAGGTGTTGGATAACTTATACTACAGTCCCGACAGTCCGGCAGCCTATAGTGCATTGTCGGCTCTCTATCGAGCGGCCAAACCCCAGGGGGCACAACGTGCCCAAGTCCGAGATTGGTTAAGAAGACAAGACACCTATACCTTACATCGATCTGTCCGTCGCCATTTTCTACGGAACCGGGTCATCGTGGGAGGAATAGATGCCCAGTGGCAAGCGGTTTTGGTCGATATGAGCGCCTTTGCCAAACACAACGATGAGAATCGGTATATCTTGACGTGCATCAATATCCTATCCAAGTATGCGTGGGTGGTACCCATCCGGACGAAAACGGGGGCAAATCTCATAGCGGCGTTCAAAGACATCTTCAACACCGGGCGCAAACCTTTGTATTTGCAAATCGTCAGATCGAAACAGAACAACGTGTATCCGTTCGCGTAGTCCTCCCGACTGATCATATTCCCTTCGTCCTGGTTTATTTGACCGGTGGCTGTAAACAGGCTCTGATAGGCTCGAATGAAATTCCTCCGCCCAAAGCTCGGTGTTAAGGCCGTGGCTGGCACCTGTTGTCCATCCACATGCAGGGCCACAAAATTGATGCCGAAATGTTGAAAGTCAAACGGATTCTCTGTGTAGGCTCCGCTGAAACTGGTATTTTCCACACAGGCCAGGATCAATCGCTTGGGTAGTTCCCCCAGGAACAGGTTTTCTTTGTTGGCGCCCATATTTCCAGCAGGCACGGAGAACACTTTGGTTTGCACACGTCGGATAGGGTACTCGGCTGGTTTTGTTTCCAAGGCTTTCATGTGTCCCAATTGAACGGCTGGATTCGGTTTCACTTTTCGGACATACAGGACTGCGTCTTGGATGACAATCTTATAGTCCGCTGCATGCCCCTCTACGTTAGTGGCCATTAAGGCGAAGGTCGGAGGCGCCCGTTTCAGTCGGATTTTGATGGGGATCTTGTTCAAGAGGTACCGGTCTTGCATGAACATGTCTGCATGCAGTCGACCCATCATATCCACCGAGGCACTGTTCGCAGTGAAAGCCTTCCGTTTGTTATATCCCCCATTGTCCGCCGTGTCCATGTGCTCGGCCGTGTCCCTGTAGAATAAAGCGGTTGTCAGCTGAGATTTTTTAGCCTCTCGGCCATACAACAACAGTGTCTCGATGTAGGCTCGATAGGGGTACGTGTTGGTGGAGTCACTGATGAGTTTGTCGCTGAGAAAAATATCCACCTGCTGAAACATCGAGTGCAGCCAGAGATTCGTCGGGCCCACCGTTGCAGCTTGGACGATTCTGGTGCCATCCCCACTGACCACCTTGGCTTTCACATACAAGTAGGTATGGGCTAAATCCACATAGGCCGTATCCGCATTACTGATGGTGAACTCGATGGGCCCGGTTTCGTTGATGCTGGAGAGCGGGAGATGCTCCACCCATAATCCTTGTTCGACACTGGTTTGTGGGGGCGGCACGGTCCACAAATCAAATTCACTGTTGGTGGAGGGGCAGGACTCGGCGTGGATTAAGGCCATGTTTTAAGAAAAGATATCCTTTGTCTTCTTGGATGTGCGTCGTCGCTGGGTCGGTCGTCGAGTGGTGCGTGGTCTCGGTGGGGCAGCTCTTTTATTCCCAACGGTGCGTTGTGCTTTGGCCACCAAGACGCCTCCCGCTTCTTTGGCCCGCCGTTTCAAGGCTTGTCGGGGTGCCGTACCCCCCAACACATCACCGGCCACTTGCAGTCCACTGCGTACCGCTTGTTTGCCGATTGCCTTCACCCCACGCGTCACCAAGGGCAGGAACGTTTTCACAATGCTGCCGAGTATGTTCCCCAGACCATGTCCTCGTTGCATGCGTGCACCGCTAAAGACCGAAAAGCCACCCCCGGCCTGTTGGGCATAATAGTCGGCATAGCTGCGTGCATCGCACTCGTAAGGTACTTTCATTATGCAAAGTGGGGAGCACGTGCTTGTCGGAAAGCAAGTGTCAGCACCACTTTTCCTCGTTCGAATGGGATCGGACGTCCCGTGTCATCTCTTATATCCACCGTGATCGTGTTGATGTCAGTTTGTCGTACGGGCAAGTAGAGCATGTGGGTGAAACTGTGGGTGACTTGACCTCCATACTTCTTTTTAATGGGGACCACCCGTAACAGAGGTGTGTTGATATCGCCCACGATGTGGTTGTCCACCACGTCCGAGTAGACGTAGAGTCCGTACATATCCGACTTCATATCCATCGGCATCTCGCCATGGTGTTGGGAGGGACCAGCGAACGTCTGTAGATCGAAACCCAGCATTTGCTGTAGTGTAGGACTGAGTTTCACATTCACGGTATCGGTGACGGTAAGCTGTGCCTTGTCGTTGTGTACGTTGACATCGAAGAACACGTTTTTCTTGAAGCGCAAGGCTATCAGGCGTGTTGCACTATCCGTCACCCCCCGTAGCGCCTTATCATGCATCAGTCTTGACAGCCCACCCATGAACTGTTTGGGGGTATCGTATTGGCCTTCGGGCAGGGTGAGTCGGGTGTTTTTGCCTTCGTAGGTGACTTCGTACCACACTTCATTGGCTCGCACGTTGTACCACGAGTAAGGGTATTGGATATCCACGAGGGCACATTCCCACCGGCCAGGTAAATGTAACGGTTGTGGTAACTGGGTGACGTACTTGGCCACGGTGTTGTCAGGAAACACATCCAGCGAACTGTTACTGGGTAGGGTCAGGTAAAACATGGCGACTGAGCTGTCCTGCTGCTGCTGTTGGTTTTAATAGGTCTTCCAGGCCTTGGGCGGCTGTGTGCGGCGTCGTGTTCGTCGCGTTGACTTGCTACGTGTCACGGCTCTGGAGATGTGGGGTGTCCTGATCGAGGGTGGTTTTTTAAAGGTCTGAAAAGAAGGTGCCCGTTGTGATGGTGGTGGAGTTTTGGGGGTGACTCCGGTTCCCAGTCGGCTTCCCAAGAAGGTTGTGGTGAGAGTCGTGGTGCACGACTCGGCGATTGCTGGGTTTGCTGCATAAAGGCCCAGCGGTGGGGTTCCCCACCAATTCCTGTGGTACATGCATGTCTTTCAAGCCTTGAGCGAAGACCTCCCATCCTCGAGGATCCGTGTGCGATCTGCGTTTATGCATCAGGTCATTCACTAAATCCGTCATGTGGGTGCCGGGGACCACCTGATTCTGTACCAGGAGTTCGCCTTTATCATTCCAAGTCATGTTAGGATTCTGTTTCATCCGTTGTAATACCAGGCCAGCTTGTTTCTTGAACGAGGCAGGTACACTCTTCAGTACTTCGTCTTCCACCCACTGTGGGGCTGTGGGGGCTACCTCACCCGGCTGTTGGAGCGGTGCTGAGGTGAGCGGTCTGTCACGTGGTGGTGGTGGTGGTGGTGGTGCTGCTGTTGCTGGGGTAGACAGGGTTTTATATTGGTCCATGAACGTCATGTACCGTTGAAGCGTCTCATTGTACCGTTGTACTTTCTCACTGTCGCTTAACCCCGGTCTCTGTAAGATCTGTTGCAACTCTCCATCGAGGCTGTTTATGGTCTTCACCGTAGGTGGGACAGGGTAGGGTGATTGGAGGTTTTGCAGGAACCGTGGTTCGACGAGGACCATTTTTTTCGTGTGGTTCATTGTCGGCCGAAGAGTCCACCCAATACTGGACCCAACACGGATGCGGCCAACGGTGCTAAGATGGCCCCGAGAAAGCCGCCTTTCTGTAACACCTTTTTCTTTTGTGTTTGAGGACCCGCTTGTGGACTAGGGTTCGGAGACCTGTCTTATGCTTGGCCAACTTGGTCTTCTGAGCCGGAGTCAGTGGTACGTTGCCTTTTAACAGGTTGTACCCGATCTCGCACAGACGGCGTACAAGGTCAGGGTCCGCACCGCGTACAATGGTTCGGACTAACTCGGGTGGGGCCGTCTTCAATACACGGAGCGTGGGAGCGTGCTTCCGTACTCGCGCAGACATCCTGTACAACTAATGCTAGAACCCACAACGCTGCTCTTTTCATCTACCTCAGAGACAAAGTCAACCCTGCTGTGGTATTCATTCTTTTTATTATTCCCCATCATCAAACACACAGACCCCAGCTGGGGGCGCCACTGTGGGTGTGTTTGCATTATTTTTGCATGTACACGTGGTGGGTCTCTCCGGGAAAGATGCCGGTCCGTAGTCGAAGGTGGTCGGGGGTGGCTTGCTTGAGGTCGAAGAGCATATACCCGTGCTGAGGGGTTGTGGCATCTTTAAAGGCTTCCAACGCAAACGGTGTGCGGCCGGGTGCAGGTGCAGCAGTTGAGTGGTATCTCTCGGGTTTTTGAAGACCACCAGGTAGTGGGCATTTAAGCTGATATTCCGATGTTCTTTGTTTTTACTGAACAGATTCTGCACAATGTAGATGATGCTGAGCCGTTGATGATGGCTGCCTTTGGTAAAGAGTTGGGTGACCCGTGCATCCGTCTCCGCCATGAGATCATCCAGAACCACCAAGGTGTCGGGTTCCAAATCGGCCAGGTTGGGTAGGCCTTCCACGAACGTGATGTGGGGGCATTGCTGCATACGCTTCCTGCCATTCTCCGTAACACCACACGACTCGAGCAATAGGTGGGGTGATCATGCTGTCGGCGTGTTGAAGGAGCTTCCTGACGAAGTGCGTTTTGCCGGAACCCTTCGGTCCTGCGATGACGCAAGTGAAGGGATGCTGCCACCCAGGGTCCATGGTTCGAGGTATATCCGTTGTCGTGGTAACCCGCTCTTGTAAATTTCGTACGAGTGAACTGGAGTGGTGGTGGGTACAACGTCGGTCGTCGTCGTCTGTTCACTGTCAGGGATGGTGCTGGGGGTGGGTACAACGTGGGTCGTCGTTGTCGGTTCACTGTGAGGGATGAAATCCGGTGGGTGTTCATACGTAGTGGGCGTACTTGGTGTAGGTGTAGAGCTTACACTCGACGTGGCTTGTACACGGGGTGTGGTGGTGGTGACTGGGCTCGATACGACTGGTGCTCTCTGTAAACCGGTTTCACTGGTGCCTGGTGTTCTCAGTTGGTTAAGTAACGTGCTGACATAGGCTACGTCGTAAAACACACCTCCGTACAACACACTCAGCAGGGTTAGCAATAACACCCCAAAGCCCACTTGCGCTTTGCGCGTTTTGCGAGACGCTGTCTTCAGAGGCAGCTGCTGTTGGTCCATAGCACTGTGGTCGGACGTGGAATGAAGGAGGACGGCAGTGGTGTCTGGTTTTATAGTCGTTTTACCTGGTTGGCCGCGACCCAGGAATTGAAGGAACTGGGCCAACCTTGCCATTTCACGAAATGAAACAGTTTGCCACGTCGACGTTCCGTTTTCAAATCTGCTCCACCGTGTAGTAGTCTTGCTGTGTTTTTACAACAGGCTGTAATTCCGTCTCGTAAAACGTCCCCAGCAACGTTTCCCCTTGGAGATCTTCCAGTTCATAGACTCGCCGCTGTCGGGGTAGGCGCCGTTTAATCGGGAAGTGCTCATCGCTCCAGTTGGGCAAGTAACTTTTCTCGAACTTGCCCTTGACTTTACTGATCCGTACAGGGTCCCCGACCTTGTACACCGCCTTCGTCGTTCGCTGCGATGGCCTGGGGTACAAGGCACGCCGGACTTGGGCTTCATTGCGTTGGGTCACGGTAATGGGGGCTCTCTCTATACTTCGATGATAGGCTCGATTGTAACCCCTCACCAGTTTCGGAAGAACATCGATGTACCGCCTTGTATTCTTATAGGTGAAATATTTATACATGCGGCCTTTGAATGTCCTGTTGAACCTCTCCACCACGGAAGCCTTGGTCTCGTTGTACGTATGGAAGAAAAACACCTTCTGGGCTTTCAGAAACTGTTGGAACGGTCTGTTGAGGAATTCCGTGCCTTCGTCGGTTTGCAAATACAAAGGTTTGCGCCCGGTCTTTGAAGATGTCTTTGAACGCCGCTATGAGATTCGCCCCCGTTTTCGTCCGGATGGGTACCACCCACGCATACTTGGATAGGATATCGATGCACGTCAAGATATACCGATTCTCATCGTTGTGTTTGGCAAAGGCGCTCATATCCACCAAATCCGCTTGCCACTGGGCATCTATTCCTCCCCCGATGACCCGGTTCCGTAGAAAATGGCGACGGACAGATCGATGTAAGGTATAGGTGTCTTGTCTTCTTAACCAATCTCGGACTTGGGCACGTTGTATCCCCTGGGGTTTGGCCGCTCGATAGAGAGCCGACAATGCACTATAGGCCGCCGGACTGTCGGGATTGTAGTATAAGTTATCCAGCACCTTCTCCCAGCGCTTCATGGTGACAAAATGATGATGCACCCTGGCTCTATCGTTTATTTATAACGGGTATATCTTGGGCTGGAGTTTCTTTCTGATTTTCTTCATTGGCTTTCACAGTGTCCATGGCAAATGACCAGTCCAACTCGTCTGATGACCGCTTGATAAGCACTTCATCCACATCTACCACGGCATCTTCCAATGCAGACCATAGATCAGGGTGAAGGGTAAAATGCACTGCACCCCCATCTAGCCGAGCCAATTGAGCAAAGAAAGGGCCGCGTCGGATGTACACATCGTGACACAAGTGGATGAGATCGCCGTCCAGTTCACCAGACAACACCCGTTTGAATTTGGTCCAGCCCTCTCGGGACAGACGAATGTGAGCCGAGCACGGTTGTGTAGGGTCCGTGTCTCCCACCTCCTCCATGATATCGACCGTATCCGCATACACGTGCAGGAAAACCTCGGGGGTCAAGCTGAGATACGCCAGTATCATACGCTCCGCCATGGTCAGTACGTGAATGGTACCAGAGTTGACTGTTTCTCGTATTTATAGGGACAACCCGTGAGATCAAAAGGATCAGGTGGTCATATCACTGGGCTGGTTGAGTGTAGCCGGGTAATCAATGGCATCGTCGTCGGGTTCATGTAGTTGTTCATTGGGTTCTGCCGCCGATTCTCTCAGGGCACGAGCCCACTCCAACTCGTCTGATGACGGCTCGTCCGGTGTAAACAGCTGGTCCACGATAGACACCACTTTCTCGAAGGCTGTCCACACATCGGGGTCTAGGGTGAAGCTTCGCGTAGCATCTTGGTAGCGGCCCAGACGATACGTAGATGGCATTGTCTATGTGGATGACGTGTCCATCGAGCTCGCCGCTCAACACCCGTTTAAATTTGGTCCAGCCGTCACGGTTTAGCGTCACCGTATTCGATACGGTCTCAGCGGGCGACCAGCAAACTCCACGGTCTTCCACCAGGGTGACTTTATCTTCATAGACGTGTAACCCCACCCGGGGTGTAAGGGGCAGGATGGCTCGTAGGACAGGTGACATGCTTGGTCCAATGTCGAACGGTGAATGACACACACTCTGTCTGACCCTCGTATTTATAGTCCCCACTGTCAATACCACAGCGCCAGGGTCAATAGGGCACAGACTAGTGTGAGGCCAACCAGCCGGCGCTGGTTCCGGCGTGAGCGCTCCTGGTCCATAGCGCGAGCATCAAGGATGGCTGTCATAGTCCAGTAGTGGTGAGTGATGGCACGCCTCTCCATCGAGTGCACTCTGTGGAGGACCGCTTCTGTGAACTCGTTCAGGATCTGGCGTCGTCCCTCGTTGTCGTCGCCATCTGCAAACATGGACCGGACCACTGCTCGGTAACCCGTGAATGAATTCACCGCGGTGGCATGCTGTAAAATGCGAGTCGCACAGGGCTGGATCTCCGTCATGGCTCTGCAACCGTAGAAATGAAGGTGTGTGATCCCGAGAGACGTGTTTTGTAGACCATGTCACACATGCGCGCCTAGCTCTACGGGTGTAGTCCGTGATACGTACTATTCTGATGGGTTAGTCCAAAATAGAGAGCAACAACAACAACAACACAGATTACAGATCAATCCTTTTATTATGCGTGAACATCATAGGAATGCATGTACTGACCTGTCTGTGGGGGTTTCCCACAATGGCGTTCACCTTCGTGTCTTTTCGGGTACGTCCGTGTCTTTTCGGGTACGTCCGTGTCTTTTCGGTAAAGTCCGTGTCTTTTCGGTAAAGTCCGTGTCTTTTCGGATGGGTGACGTCCGTGTCTATCATCCGGGCACTTCGCGTCTGCGCCTGCATTGGGTATGTATGAGGGTCTTCATGTGGGCGCGTGCAATGCGGCTCAGTCGTACACCAGTACACCAGTCTCGATCCTCGACTTGGGGTAGAGTGTGCTAAAAATAGATTACCAGCTAGCGTGCTATAAAAGGGGAGCGGCCTTGCCGTTTCATCAGACTCTCTGTCAACCATCAAGATGTTCACTTGCACAACTTGCCAGAAGCAGTTTACTCGTCTAGATAATTTACGACGCCACGAGGCCTCCACCCACAACGATGGACTGTATACTTGTATAACCTGCGCACGGTCATTTAATCGGGAGGATGCTTTACTGCGCCACGAACGCTCATTCCACGAGGGCGCGACGGAACAATGTAAGGATTGTGGTCAACTCTTCAAACGACGCAGTCAGTTGAGACGGCATCAGCGTTTGATTCATGCCCCGTCTCCACGGTTTTGGCGACAACTTCCTACTGAAGAGGAGCCGCGGAAGGTCAGACCCAGTGAAGATAAGCCCGGGGAGACGAACGCCACTGGTGATGCGATGACGGAGAGCCCGCCTATACCCACAGTTGGGAAGAGCCTGGATTTCCAGCCGGACCCCACCGTTACGGTTTCGAGTGATACGTCATACATCGAACATTTTCTTGACGAGCCCATAAATGTTCCTAGCGATCTCTTACCCGAATATCATCCAGAGAGTGACATCTCTCGGCGCCATTGGACCATGACACGGCACTGTTTCCACCGTCATCGTCCTATTCAAGATATCTACAATTTCCCACTGACCAAGCTCACCCGTCTACGCACCTACGTGGAAACCATCTTCAATGACCAACCTACGGCCTTCACGTTAAATGTAGCATTTGGGTACATCTTATGCCATAAGATGACGGGTGAATTGCGCTATTTCTATTCCAGTGCCATCCACCCAGTGTACGACCAACCGTTTACCATTATTGACCGGAGGTCACTAGAGATGATGCTGGACCAAGTGGAACAATTGGATGTCTTGGGATGGGCCCAACAACAACGACCCAACACCAAGTGGACAGTGAAGAGGATGACCAATGTTACATTTTTCCTTACCAAGGTGATTCACCACAGCCATCAGTTGAATGCGTCACTCGTGCACTGATGAATACCATAACATGTCGTCCATACTCTCTAGGTCTACATGCTGATCATTGACTTGAGCTCAGTAAACACTTGTACCTAATGTGACGGTGCGTTAAAACATGGTGTTTGATATTTCAATTTTGTTTTGCTGTGAACATACTAAGCATACCCAGGGCGGCTCCCCCAGCCTGGGTATGATGTAACAGTGGGGATAATAAACTGTATGAACATTGCTGAACTTGTGGTTATTCATATTGGACCGTCTGACCTGGAGGTGACCCTTTGACCTTTTGACCCGCGTCCGCGCGGGCACTGCCGGGGATGACGCGCGCGCTGCGGCCGGAGAACCCGCGCGCGCGCTGCGGGGCGCCGGGGCGGGGGAACACCCCGGAGGGTTGAACATACGGACGTCTAAGAGGAAACATTAGGAACTCTTCTATGTTTGGAGGTAGTTTTAGTGAAAAACCCGGAAGTGACGTCACAACCCCACGTGACCTGCGCAGCAGAATGGATACGACACCCTAGTGTAACTCCCTCACCTAGGCTTCACATGGATACCTCACTCGATCCCATCGACCCACTAGGGGACCACCTACACCCCAACACGTCTATTTCTATACTACGGCCAGACTGCGCATGCGCAGAATGCCGCCAGTTCAACCCCACACCCAGCCCATCAGATGCCCCTTCACGAAGGCTTCACTTGGATACCTCACTCGACCCCATTGGACCATTCGTGGCTCCCCTAGCTCCAACACGTCTAGCGGGACCCATACAGGGTCCAGTTTTCGACACTAGGTGACCACATCCCGACAAAAATGGCCAGTTTTCGACACCGGATGTGCCGCCATCTTGAACATACGTGCCGCCATCTTGGATATGTCCCATAATGCACCGGGTCAAAATACTCGCTTCTGATTGGACGAGAGCTCCGTGGCGGATTTGAAATACTCGCTTCTGATTGGACGAGAGCTCCGCATTGCATCTGCGCATGCGCAGAATGATATTCCTACCGCACACCCAACCCATCAGATGCCCCTTCACCTAGGCTTCACTTGGATACCTCACTCGACCCCATTGCACCATTAGGGACTCCCCTACATCCCAAAACGTATATGCGCATGCGCAGAATGACGCTAGTTCAACCCGACTAGTCCAGTCAGATGCCCCTTCACCTAGGCTTCACTTTGATACCTCACTCGACCCCACTGGACCATTATTGGCTTCGCTAGCTCCAACACGGCTATGCGCATGCGCAGAATGGTGACAACGCCCGAGCCGCTAGTCCAGTCAGATGCCCCTTCACCTAGGCTTCACTTTGATACCTCACTCGACCCCACTGGACCAGTAGTAACTCCCCTACATGCCAACACGGCTATTTTCATACCCTTGGGCCACCGCGCATGCGCAGAATGCCGATAGTTCAACCCCACTAGTCCAGTCAGATGCCCCTTCACATAAGCTTCACTTTGATACCTCACTTGACCCCACTGGACCATGAGTAACTCCCCTACATGCCAACACGGCTATTTTCATACCCTTCGGCCACCGCGCATGCGTAGAATGCCGATAGTTCAACCCCACTAGTCCAGTCAGATGCCCCTTCACATAAGCTTCACTTTGATACCTCACTCGATCCCATTGGTCCATGAGTAACTCCCCTACATGCCAACACGGCTATTTTCATACCCTTCGGCCACCGCGCATGCGCAGAATGGCGATAGTTCAACCCCACTAGGCCAGTCAGATGCCCCTTCACATAAGCTTCACTTTGATACCTCATACGATCCCACTGGACCAGTAGTAACTCCCCTAGCTCCAAAACGGCTATTTCCATATCCTTGGGCCACACGAGTTGTCTCCCTTGCGTCAGTGTGTGCAGATGGCGCTATGATCGACGCCGTGATGTGGAAAGGGCGTCCCCACACCATCCTGGAGCCGCCATTTTGTTTGTTGCTTTTCTGCGGAGATACACGGGACAATAAACGCTCGACCCTAGGGTGGTACAGATGCTAGACTGATGCTATTAACATGGCACAACACCTATAGATTATGTTTATTATTATTATATGGCTTAGAGGTTTTTTTGAGGATAATGTGAGGGTTTTTTCTCCCCGTGACCTCCCCACCGCCTCGTTTGCTCCCTTGCGCCGCCATTTTGTCCCATCCCATCCCACATCAGCCGCCATTTTGTCCCATCCCATCCCACGCCGCCATTTTGAACCCACACCCACACCCACATCAGCCGCCATTTTGAACCCACACCCACACCCACATCTACCACCATCGAGAACATGCCCTGATCACGTGATCATCACGTGATCAAGTTCCTCCACATTTCCTCCACAATGTGACGTCATTAAGTAGGTCAATGTGAGTCAATTTACCCTTTGTATACTACTAATAGCATTTTCAAAGTTGTTTGGATTTTCAGTGCTTTGAAAGCCGCTATGATACCTATTTTTTGCGATATTGCCAATGTTAAATCATTTGTCCGGTGCCAAACCTTGGCCCAAAGTCACGTGGGTAATGACGTCGTTTCGCGCCTTTCATGGCTAAAGACTTCTATCTCGGGGCTGTCCTATTGAATTTGATCACGCCAATGACATATTCCCTCAAAAGCGCGGATATGCACGATCGACTACGTCCAGCTAATGGATATTGTATATGGCGCTTGTTTCTACCCCGCTAACAATAGACAAGGTATGAATACTAGATAATGCAATTGTTGAGACGAGCCTTATCTAAATGCCTGTGGTCAAGTGATGAGATCGAGCTGACTGTTTTGCTGTGATCTCCTGAATAGCTGCAGGTTGAAGTGTGTGACACCGGTGTTGAAACGCAGCAACCTTTGTCCATTATCGCCCATTAGCCGGCGAGAGAAGGGGGAAGAGCTATTAACTATAAAACTGATTAATGACTCCATCATAAACTCGCTACAAAACATGTCACATATGATCGAAACGCCTATTTATCATGTTTTGCTTAGGTATAAAATGTGGCATGATACATGTTTTATATGCCGTTTTATGGCATGGTATTGCCAATATCAAGGCGATTGTTTAATCTATATAGGATATATATTTAAGTATTACATGTTTCGTTCCATAGGCAATAGAGCGGCACCTCGAAAAAAATTGAAGACCACCTGATGAACGATACAGTTTGATACACTTTTCGCACGCCTGACGCGTCATTTCGGTGTTCTTAACTATACAATATAAACACTACTGTTCTCTATATACACGAATTTGTTCTCGGGTACGGGTATTCAACATATTTCTTCTGATGTTGAGTGCCACTGAAATCGAGTGTGCTCATTAGAATCCCACTGTAACGAAAGAAAAAAAATTTCTAATTTGGAACACTGCATGTTGTTATTTGTTCAAGAACACCAAAAGACTGTTCTAGAACTGTTACAATGGAACATATCTTCGTCTTTTTCCAGTGTTCTGGTTTTAGGGCAATTGAACAACTGCACACCAGTGATCACGTGTAAAATACTACATGGAAAGAGTTTCAAAAGTGAGAACACCAAAAGAGTGTTCAAAAACTTTTACAGTAGAACACCTTTTGGTGTTCCAAAGTGGAATCCTTTGTTTAATAAGAATGTGGGGATTAAACAGTGTCTATGTGACACTGTTCAGAGGGATCATGTGTAGGGCGGGTTAGGGAAAACGGGTTGCACTGCGTGTTCCCACGACCTGTGCCCATCGCGGTGCGATGGAGTGCCCAAGTACATCCATCCATCCATCCATTGTGTCTTCCCAGTGTAGGTCTACCAATAAGCGCGAATGAACAGTACTATATCTTTTGGGAGATATCGTGCCAAATACACACGTAGATGTTTTAAATATCTAAAATCTAACAGTGTTTAATAACTCTAAAATTCATGTGCTTGAGGAAGATATAGGCGAAGGGTGTACAGTGTTCAGGGCGAAGGTGTACCATTACACCTCTAATGTAAGTAGATGTAAATTCTCAGTTCAATCCATTGCTTTACACCGTGACCATGTTGATAGCTTTGAGCGCACATGTTTTCAGAAGGATACAAATGAAGATTATAATTATGATCAACGATATACAAGACTGATTACATTTTACAACAAACGTTTTATAACGTATCATTAAAGTATTAATGAAAAACTCTACGGCTGTCAATTTTAGTTGATCGTTTTCCTAACCCTATCTGTCCTGGGCGATTTGGGGTGTACGCCTCCCCCTATATATTTTCGCTATCGCAAAGGCCAGAGGGCTGAAACTTACCACACTATATCTTTGGGTCGAGCTCTACAAGAATATGTAAAAAAAAAAATCCCAATATGGCCGCCATGATGACGTCACCGTGACGTCATTTTCAAAAAAAAACATTTTTGGACGATTTTTCGGAAAAACTGCATGATAAATTAGTAAATAATAATCTGATATGAAATAAAATATGTTCAACCCACTTTTCCATGCAGAAAAGCAAAAAAATGAAGAAATTTGACGAAAACATCACTTTTCTGGTACAGACACATGGATGCCATTTTGAATTTTCCCATGATCCTCTGCTCGGGGGGTCATGCAAATACGTGTAGGCTCAAAATGACCCTAATATAAATAGCGTAAAAGTCACGGACTTTCAGCTCTCAATATTTTGGTCAGGTAGGGTTAACTCAAATCCACAAATGACGATGCTTCGTGATATTGCTTCAGGATTTAAATAATGCGAGAGTAAATAAATTACAGGTTGATATAGCTCTGGAGGATAGGTATCGTTTTGGTCCAATTATTCTGCAAGCCAGTTTGATCTATTCCTCTCTTCTCCAGTTTGGGAATTCTGAAATATTCTCGTGTTTTGGAATTGCGAAAATTTACCAGGAAATGTTGAAAACTATAAAGTGATTCGAGGAAATAAAGGAAAGAAATATTTTAAAATAAAATCGAACGAAATATAGAGTGAAACGCAGAAAATTAAAAGAAAAGTCAATTGATTTCGCGGAAAATACAAAGAAAATCCATGAAACTAAGACAAATCACCGATTATCTCTATGGGCCACTTTTATTTTTCTCATATTCATGTTGATACATTGGATGCCGTGATCACGCGGCTACTCGCACCGACTTAAGCGGAATGATGATAAAATACCCCTACGAAGTCATCTGATGGAAAAATAACTTAGTGCTTCTGGAATACTACTTCGAACAGATACTTGTTGTGGGTAGTTGATGGGATGACGAAGGAATCCGGTGTTGTGGCAGTAGACATTCCAGGAGCAAAACAGACGGTGTCCATGGAAATCGTCACATTACAGAACAGGGCAACGGCCTCTCCAGCGCCACGACTGACCGATTAACACTATGCCATATGGAATTCCTTCAAAAGTCAGAACCTGAAAGTCTCGCTACACGTAGTGTTGAAACTGACTCAACAAATAGACGTGCAAAGTGGAAAGTCGGATTCAGACGTCCACGCCTGGGTAAGCATCTGGGCACCTGCGGTGTCGTTCTAATGGGCAATTTGCACCATAATTCCCTGGACAATGCTGGCTGGCCTCGATGGCAGCGAGCGGTGCACCGACACCTGTCTGGCCCTTGTAGCTCCGGTTCATACTTCCGAGCGAATCCCTATGTCTTAACCCAGAATATATTTTTAAGCGATGATAATTGATATATTTTCGACTTAAAGTTGCCAAAATTATCATAAATGTAAGCTTGAGGATCCTTTCTTGGAATTATGGAAATATTTTATACATATTATAATATTTACACCAGTTATCAATAGTTGAAAAACAGATCCGTGTTATAAATATAGGGGTGCGATCATGAGAACAACGCGAATCTCGCGGTGGCCCATGTGTTGTGCACCAGTGTCGCCGACTACGGGGAAAGACAGAAGTGTCCAAGGATTCTGTGAAATCTCCCAATTATTCTGATAGGTAAGTTGTTTGATACTGCAGTGGTTACCATGGTATTCCAGACGGCCAAAGTCGCCATACGATGATCCACTCGTACCGTCTTGTACTCCCTTGTGGGATCCATGGCAATAAAAATGGGGGGAAAAAATGATTTCTGTCAGATGTTATCTTTTTTTAAATATAGAGAGTATAGACTCTATATGTACCAATGATCATGCATATTAAAAGTATTTTTTTGCACCATAAACTATAACTATGATATAACTATAGATCACAATTACTATATCTGGAACTATGAAAAATTATTTTAACATCCAAAATTGCATCATGACCAAAACTAGAAAGTGAGAAGAATTTTAAATTATAATAGTTATAACTGTTATCATTATCCCCATTTTCACTCTAACATCACAAATTGCATCATGACCAAAACTAGAAAGTGAGAAAAGTTAAAATTATAATAGCCATAATTTAGTTATCATTTTCCCCATTTTTCATTGGCATATATCATTAAATGTATATGCTGAAGGGCTTTTGTCCAGAATTCAAATAAGCTGAAGGGCTAATGTTCTGAAGAGTTAATGTCTGAAGGGTTAATTTCCGGAGGGCTAACGTCCTGAAGGGGTTTTGTCCTGAAGGGCTTTTGTCTGCGCTCCAAGTAGAGGTCACTTTCATATATGCTCGCAGCATACTTTCAAAGATGAGCGAATGAGATTTCATGATTGGAGCTGTTGAATTTATACCGACGTAATGTGCATATTTGGAGTAACTAAGCATTGGTTTCGGCATGAATGAAGAATTCTAGAGCAATTTATAATAAATAAATTCAAAATGGCGTTCATCAGTCAGGGGACCAACTTACAGAAGTTATAAAACAAATGATAACCTAGACAAGTTATGAACTACATGGAGCAATAACTCTCAGAATTTATAAGTTGCTGTGCACATTGGCCACAAAATGTTTGTGGAAGGATATGTAAAAAAAGGTTGACCAGAGGGAAGAAAATATGATCTTCTAATGCAAACATGGCAAGATTGTCTTCAGAAGATTGGATTGGGCCATAAAAGTTACATCAACATGTCATCCGCAGAGTACTTCATAAATTTATAATGTGAAAAGGGCCAATTTGCAAAGTAAACAAAAACGAGTGCAGCTCTTCAAAAACGAGTGTGACCTTATTGATACCTCCTTAATCAACCTTAATGTCTTGACTTTCCAGGAAAATTATACATAATTGATGGGAAAATCTGGGATGCAAGGATATAAGCTGATACGTAATACATGTATCTAGGTTATAATATCATGTTTATGTAATTTTTATACACCCGCCAAAAGGCGGACGTTTTATGTGATGGCGGGTTCCGTCCGTCTGTCCGTCTGTCCGGTTCTCGTGTCCGGTCTATATCTGGGACAGTTTCCTGTCTACAGTTCCAATTTTTGGTGAGTGGATACCCTACGGAGAAACGATGTGTCGCATACCAAAATGAAGGTCGAGATCAGAGGTCAAAGGTCGCTGGCCTAAAAATCAGGAAATCACTGAAGTGTTCGTGTCCGGTCTATATCTGTGAACGTTTTCTATTCATAGTTGCAATTTTTTGTGAGTGGATACGCTAGGTGGAGACGATGTGTCGCGTACCAAAACTGAGGTCGAGGTCAGAGGTCAAAGGTCACCGTTGCCTAAAATCAGGAAATCCTTGATCGTTGACAGTTTTCTATCTACAGTTCTAATTTTTGGTGAGTGGGTGCCCTAGGGGGGAACGATGTGTTGCATACTAAATGTAGGTCAATGTCAGAGGTCAAAGGTCAGTGTGACCGAAAAATCAGGAAATCATTAAAAATTTCTGATTTATTGTGAGTGGATTCAAATAGGGGGAAATGAAGTGTCGCATACCAAAATGTAGGTCAAGGTCGAAGGTCTAAGGTCACTGTGACCCTAAAATCAGGAAATTATTAAAAATAACATTTCTTTGTGTCAGTAGATATATTAGGGGGTCACGATGTGTCAAATATCAAAATGTAGGTCAAGATCAAAGGTCAAGGTCACTGTGACCCCAAAATCGTGAAATTGTTAAAAATCATGATTTTTTGAGTCCATTGAGAAATTACGGGTAGCCGTTTTGTCATGTACCAAAATTTAGATCCAGGTCAATAGTCAAGATCACTGTGACCCCAGAATCAAGGTCAAAGGTCAGTGTGACCTAAGAATCAGGAAAGCATTAAAAATTACTATTTTTTTGTGAGTGGATTCAATAGGGGGAAATGAAGTGTCGCATACCAAAAGTTAGGTCAAGGTCAAAGGTCACTGTGACCCCAAGATCAGGAAATTATTAAAAATTATGATTTTTTGCGTCCATTGAGAAATTACGCGGAGACGGTTTGTCATGTACAAAAACTTAGGTCAAGGTCAATAGTCAAGGTCACTGTGATCCCAAAGTCAGGAAATTATTAAAAATAACATTTCTTTGTGTCAGTAGATATATTAGGGGGACACGATGTGTCAAATATCAAAATGTAGGTCAAGATCAAAGGTCAAGGTCACTGTGACCCCAAAATCGTGAAATTGTTAAAAATCATGATTTTTTGAGTCCATTGAGAAATTACGGGTAGCCGTTTTGTCATGTACCAAAATTTAGATCCAGGTCAATAGTCAAGATCACTGTGACCCCAGAATCAAGGTCAAAGGTCAGTGTGACCTAAGAATCAGGAAATCATTAAAAATTACTAATTTTTTGTGAGTGGATTCAATAGGGGGAAATGAAGTGTCGCATACCAAAAATTAGATCACGGTCAAAGGTCACTGTACATGTGACCCCAAGATCAGGAAATTATTAAAAATTATGATTTTTTGTGTCCATTGAGAAATTACGGGGAGACGGCTTGTCATGTACCAAAATTTAGGTCAAGGTCAATAGTCAAGGGCACTGTGACTTCAGAATTAAGAAATCTTTGAAAATTACTTTTTTGTGTCAGTAGACACATTAGGGGGACATGATGTGTCACGTACCAAAATGTAGGTCAAGGCCGAACGTCAAGGTCACTGTGACCCCCAAAATCATGAAATTCGTAAAAATCATGATTTTTTTGTGTCCATTGATACATTGAGGGAAGAGGATGTGTTGTGTACCAAAATTTAGGTCAAGGTCACTGTGACCCCAAAATCAGGAAATCATTAAAAGTCACATTTTCATATGCCTTTCGAAGACGAGGTCATGTAATGCGATGTTAGGTTCTGTCCATTCATCCGTTAACATTTGCGATATCTCTAGTTTCAAGGTAAGGATTAATACCAAACTTTGAGTATACCTTACTCGCATGGCAAAGAGAATCCATACATCAATTTGTCAAAGGCTAAGGTCACAGTCCCCCAAAACTGAATCAAGTTTAGCTGACTATATGTGTTAGGTTGGAATATTCAGAGTTCTCTCCCCTACATGTATATGGCATTTGCCCTGTGGAGTTGCCTGACGTGTTGTGAAATAAAAACCATACATTTAATAATTTAACGGGGAGAGGGGTCCTTTATGACCTTCAAACCTGTTTTAATATTAACTCAAAAACAAAGGTTTACTTTATCACTTTCTTTTTCCTTCATGAAAATTTTTCTCGTCTGAGAGAAATCCATTTGCAGGAAAACTACTATTTTCTTGTGTTTGACTATTGTCGATTTCAGTGTGGGATATGTGAGCTCTCGGCTCTTGCTCCAAGGCGACTAGTTACCAAGAGTTAAGCTCATTTTAGTTTATCATTTAATATAAGATGTGATATATGTTACATTCTCAGAAGCACAAAATTGTAGACCTTTCTCTGGATTGCTAGCTACCAATTGGAATCAAGGCTATTAAACAACCTTGAAATTTGGACCAATGTAATTCCAGATATACGGGCGTATATTGAAGCCCCTTGGGCTCTTGTTATGAATGTACCACATGCACTTGAAGGCATGAAGATTGTTAAACATAATAATGGACTGTACTAAATGCGTTAACAGAGATCATTACACTCTGTGACTTCACTACTGGTCAAACTATCATTATTTTGTGAACAGTGAAGATTTTTATATAATCACTTGTAGACGTTATAATTTATAACTTCTGTAAGTTGGTCCCCCGACTGTCCATGAAAGTATTGAAATGAACTTATGGTTTTCTACCTCAAGTGTCTTTTTAATAATTGGATTCCACAGATGTGTTTCTTTAACTTCATAAAAACTTATCTCAACTTATGATGAGAGACGTACAGAATTGATCAGAAGGACACTTCGTGCAAGACAGCATAATTAATATACCCATTGTTCATTGAGTACATGACCAGTATCATGCAAATAAACTTAAGTCTAAAATAATTTATGGTATACTGAGGCCTGATTTCTCTACATGTGTGTTTCGAGGGAATAAATTTGCCCGTAAATTTAACGAAAAGCATGACCATTATACTGTATGCAAATGAATTTAAATAGACAAGCTGAGTAGCTAGCAGGTCCTCCGCCAAGTAGCCTGTTTGAGAGCGTACGTATACGCTTCCAATATCTCCTTAAATATACCTTGGAAAGTGGATATGTGTATGTGGAAAAAGATGTTTATCTGGTGAGTGAAATCCAAGATGGCAAATGGCAGCCATATTGGATTACACACTACCTCAATGAAAATCAATACCAATGGCCGTCTCACTGATGTGAAGCATCTTCTCAAGTTTGAAGTCAATCGGACGAACTGTTCTCAAGATATCGCGTTCACAAGATGCAGGATGGATGGAATCCAAGTTGGTCAATGGCAGCCATCTTGGATTACATACTACCTCAATGGAAATCAATACCAATGGCCGTCTAAATGATGTAAAGCACCTTGTCAAGTTTGAAGTCAATCGGACGAATTGTTCTCACGATACCGCGTTCACAAGATGCGGGACGGACGGAATCCAAGATGGTCAATGGCAGCCATATTGGAAAGATGGTCAATGGGAGCCATCTTGTATTACGTACCGGGAAGCACCTTCTCAAGTTTGAAGTCAATCGGACCAATTGTTCTCAAGTTACCGCGTTCACAAGATGCAGGACGGACGGAATCCAAGATGGTCAATGGCAGCCATCTTGGATTACATACTACCTCAATGAAAATCAATACCAATGGCCGTCTAACTGATGTGAAGCACCTTCTCAAGTTTGAAGTCAATCGGACGAACTGTTTTCAAGATACCGCGTTCACAAGATGCAGGATGGATGGAATCCAAGTTGGTCAATGGCAGCCATCTTGGATTACATACTACCTCAATGGAAATCAATACCAATGGCCGTGTAAATGATGTAAAGCACCTTTTCAAGTTTGAAGTCAATCGGACGAATTGTTCTCACGATACCGCGTTCACAAGATGCGGGACGGACGGAATCCAAGATGGTCAATGGCAGCCATATTGGAAAGATGGTCAATGGGAGCCATCTTGTATTACGTACCGGGAAGCACCTTCTCAAGTTTGAAGTCAATCGGACCAATTGTTCTCAAGTTACCGCGTTCACAAGATGCAGGACGGACGGAATCCAAGATGGTCAATGGCAGCCATCTTGGATTACATACTACCTCAATGAAAATCAATACCAATGGCCGTCTAACTGATGTGAAGCACCTTCTCAAGTTTGAAGTCAATCGGACGAATTGTTCTCCAGATACCGCGTTCACAAGATGCAGGACGGATGGAATCGAAGATGGTCAATAGCAGCCATCTTGGATTACATACTGCCTCAATGAAAATCAATATTAATGGCCGTCTAACTGATGTAAAGCACCTTCTCAAGTTTGAAGTCAATCGGACGAATTGTTCTCACGATACCGCGTTCACAAAATGCGGGACGGACGGAATCTAAGATGGTCAATGACAGCCATCTTGGATTACATACTACCTCACTGAAAATCAGTACCAATGGCCGTCTAACTGATGTGAAGCACATTCTCAAGTTTGAAGTCAATCGGACGAATTGTTCTCACGATACAGCGTTCACAAGATGCGGAACGGACGGAATCCAAGATAGGCAATGGCAGCCATCTTGGAAAGATGGTCAATGGCAGCCATCTTGGATTAGGTACCTCAGTAAAAATCAATATCAATGGCCATCTAACTGATGTGAAGCACCTTCTCGAGTTTGAAGTCGATTGATAGAGTTGTTCTCAAGATATCGTGTTCACAAGATGCGGGACGAACGGAATCCATGATGGGCAATGGCAACCATCTTGGATTACATACTACCTCAATGAAAATCAATACCAATGTCCGTCTAACTGATGTGAAGCACCTTCTCAAGTTTGAAGTCGATTGGTCGAATTGTTCTCGAGATATCGCGGTCACAAGATGTGGGACGGACGCACGGGTGGAGAACGGAAGAACGGAAGGAAGGACGGACGGAATGACGGAAGGCTAGCATTTCCAAGTCCTTCCACCACTTCGTGGCGGAGGACAATAATCAGCTATGATGTGAAACCTCTCATGTCTGACAAATGTCTGCTTCGAGCTAAAAATAATCACATGAATTAGAAGAAAAGCATTTAAGGATGTCAGCTGGTGGTAAATCAAAGTAATTAACTTTTTGAATAATGTGTGTTGTTGCATACATAATTGTGTAATATGAGGAAAAACAAAGAAAAAAATATAGGTTGGTGTGCATTGTTTAGCTGTAGGCAACGTTAAGTGGACTGACCCATGCTCAATTTGATTACCCAGAAAGCATAGGGAATAGCCCTAGTTTTGGAGCATATTCATGAAAAATTCATATAAATGGTATTTAACTTTTTCTTATATTCTAACTGTTTGCAGATAATCACAATGTCTATCAAAATTTAGCAAATTGAATGGATGTTGGTGTGCAAAATTCTCGACTAGAAGGCTTTTAAAGGAAATCCCCATCTCTTAACCTAGGGAAGGGAGATAACCCAATAGAAAAACAGGCAAAATGGCTGCCAAAGTCAAAAACCACCAGCGGACATCCTTAACTACAGATTCGGATGACCCCATATGTCCGCCATCTTGAATTTCTCAATAATTCCTAACAATAGATTGATGAATTTATGGTTTGAACTAACTTGGTTTTGAGAATTATTTACTGGTAGCTGAATACAATGCCTTGCAAATGAAAAACACGAGCAACCTAAGAATATGAGTCTCAGATGAACCCACAAGATGACAAAATAGAATGAAAATGAGCATGACTATGATAAGCTATGATGTGAAACTGCTCAATTTGAAAAAAAAAGTTTATGTGAGCAACACGAAATGAACACGATTTTCGAGCGACTCCTTACGGCGGAATTTCACTAACACACTTTAAGCTGACGACTAAGCAAATACATCCAAATCGGACGAAAGATGTTAGACTATGATATGAGACCTCCCGGTTCTTACGATTTTCACAATCAGCTAAGAATGATGCTTTATATTTTATGAACAATATCAAAAAGAGAGATTTTCAGATGACCCCACATGACCACCATTTTGAATTTGACCAGCATATCTTAATTTTTTGGAAAGGCAAATAGATTCAAAATGGACATAAGGTGCTATGATTAGAAATACCTCGGTTTTGATAAGTTTGAACACTGCATGTAACCACAACTGTTCCAATCAATAATGCCTGCGGTTGATAGTCACAGATCGCGTTCGTTGATGTTCGTATAGTACAACCCGTACGTATAAATGTTCACCCTGGTACTCCTTATCGGTTATTTTCTGAAAGCTAACTCCTTCTTCGCCACGCTTGTCGCTTTTATTAACTTTTCCAGAGCAGTGGATTAACTGTACACGAGCCGTTTTCACAGCGACACCCACCTCCCCCATATTACGATAGACGCCATGTTGTGCATGGCCGCCCAAGTGCGCATGCGCAGTGACCCAAAAATACACAACATGGCGTCTACCGTAATATGAAAGAGTCTCTGAGAAAACGGCTCGTGTACAGCTAATCATCTGCTCTGGGAAAGTTAATAAAAGCGACAAGCGTGACGAAGAAGGAGTTAGCTGCAGAAAATAACTGACTTTATATGATACGGGTTGTACTACACGAAGATCATTGATAGGAAGAGTTCTGGCTACAATGTATGGTGTTCTGTTTGGATCAAGCTTGCGTCGAATTGCAACTTTCAGAAACTCGCCACCCACCACGCACTGGAGAGGTCTCCGACGACTGACCGCTGGAGAAACATCCACAGAAAGTTGATTTCCAGCGGCGCAGCGCCGCCAGATATCTGAATTCGGTAAACATGGGAGCGGCCATCTTGATATTGGACGAGTAACAGGTGTTTTCTCGAGCCATACTTCACAGACGTGCCGTGGAGTGATCCAACTAGTTTCATATCGTAAAACGACAGGATTGTATCACCCGTTCGTGGTTAGCACATTAATATTAATTCTGTTATAATGAATTCATCGAATAAATGTCCTTTAGTACTATTTTATTATGGCTGAGAGACCAAATCGATGACCATACATGATCAAGTTATTCACCTGTACGTCTGCAGCAAAATGTTTGAGATTGAACTGCGAGTTACTAAAAACTTGAAACAGTAAAACACGCGAATCGGATTGATGTGTAGAGAAAGTCGATCTAGGCTTAATTTACAATGACACACATCAATAAAGAAATAGTGGCTTGATGATGGGTCCCATATAATGCCACAGCGCGAACTCTTACATCAGGCTATGTGAAGTGACTTAAAACGTCAACCAGAGAACATTACTTTCAAAGTCTAGTTTGACATGCGGTTCATGTGCACATTTTGCCAGCAAGCACTTAACTTCCGGCTAACCCTACACTCTCCAGATGGGTCCTTGCGCGAACTACATTAGTCAAACCTTTAATGAAAAGAAACAAATCGACCTTTTTTTAACCATAATGGTGCATCGTGACCTGTATTCACCAGTTGCATACGTAATCGGCTTGTAATACGCAGATTATAAGCTACAAACGTTTCCGCCGGCATTGATGCATCTGCATCAATAAGTTTTCTTGTATTTATATAGGGATGAGAGATACTTGGTTCGGATGACCGTGACTTGAAAACAGCAAAGTACACCTATATATTTCTGTCAGGAAAACAGTTCATAGGAGATGTTCGCTACAACATATGGAAATTTGAGAAAACATGTATGCAATGTTTTAAACCTTTGAATGACTATTATGATATGATAGTAATAGTGGAATAGTGTTGAAAGCGACGTTAAATCGTGTTCACTCACTCACTCCTTACCGATTTTATCTTTGCCGTACGTTAGCCATCTCGGGCACCAAAACGTCTTTTAGCACTTTCCGCGAGCAGGTCTATTCTGACATATGACTGCGCGTGGAGCGGCCTAAAAGTGACTAGATTTCCTGAAGTATATTGTTAATAATTCCTGAATCAGGCAGCAAAATGTTGGTCTAATTCATGGCAGCCTAGCTAAGCATGTTTAGAAAACAGCAGGGGGCCTAAAGCAGCCCATAATTAGTTATCGAAAAACAGTTCAACTGGTTAAGAACCATGGGAATTTATAAAAAAAAACTTCAGTTTTTAATTGAAATCAACAGTTCACACACATGAGCAAGTGTGACTAACGTCACAAGACCTACGAAGTAGGGTAGGCATTACGCGCACTGAGCACTTGGAAATCCCCCCGCCCCAAGTTGAAATCCTGCCTATATTAAGATGGGCACGGCCCAAGTCAGAATCACCAGTGATTTTCATCAAAAATCACCAGAAATTTTCATCAAAAATAGGTCAGCTCAGAACTTGCTGGTAACAGTCCACTAATGCACCTTCATGCAAAAAATCAAGATTCTAATGTCAACGGTTCTCCTTATTTTGCGGACGAAAGGTCTCGGATGGACTGACTGACTACCGGACAATTTGCAGATGGTAGCCTACTTCGTAAGAACATCTATTGCAGGGTGGAATCAAATATCATTATATCGAGTATGTTTAATAAATAAGACTGACCTGGTAAATGTTTGCGAGATGATGTTTTGGTTCTGGCCTACATGAATAAATGAATTCTGACAGGGGTGACCTGTCTGGTATAATGGGAGACAACCTTGTTCGGAGGTTGTACAAAAGCCGAAAACGTCACGTCACTTTTCTCATACTACCAAAACTAACTGGGCGGTGTAGAGTGCGAACGACCCACAACAGACCTACTTCTTTTTGGATTTTTTTTATTATTCTCATCAATACACATATTATGACAAAGTTCCAGAAAAATCCAATTAGTTGATTCAATTAATTTGTAGCGATGCACCTTAAAAGACGGGTAGAGAATTCTGAAAAGGCAACCGGAAAAATATCTTGCGGCATTTTGCATTACAAGCTTCTAACAAGTGGTTTCATGGTAATTGGGGGTTGCTGATTCCGAATTTGCTTATTACCAGACTAATTTTAAATATTTAAATGTCAAAACGCGCTAATTAACTCAAATCTATATTGAACAATTAATCTGGGGATTTGGGGTTCAGCGCTGCTGGCTAGGAAAACCGTATATCTTTTATACTCTGATATTCCATCTTCATTTTATCAAGCCAATTTATACGTTCCCTCTTCGAACCTGCCTTGATTTATCTGGCCACATTCAGTGTACAAAATCCGAGGTGTAAATTTCACCTACGAACGAGAGACGAACCAATCAGAACCTACACGCCGATTGTGTGTAAAGTGAGATCATCCCCAAGTAGCGGCGTCATTCCTCCTAATATGGAGGATGTATTGACTCAATATATAGGTCAGCCAATCAATAACGCTCTTCTATGACAGTGGTCTAGCAAGGGGAAATTGACACCTATTGACCCCCAAACTTCAGAGGTCAAGTTCACTATAGTTCCGGCGAAAGGGCACATCCGGTCACGTGATCGGAAGTGACCCCTGGGGATGTATTCCTCTGCGGTGATGCGGTCATGTCCGGCGGTGATACGGTCGCTTCCGGGGAGAAGCCTTCGCGGACAGAAAGTAGTCCTTTGTCAACGAGACTTCAAATACGCGGCGGGTCGCCTGATTCTCTGGGAATGTCTGACAATCTTCGGCAATAACCGTCAATCTTCGGCAATGTCCGGTCATCTTCGGTAATGTCCGATCATCTCCGGCAATGTCCGGTGGGTAATCGAAGTCAAGGGTCCCGGGTATAGCTTCTAGGTTATAATCCCCATGCAGAGCCATACAGCGAGGGAAGGGGAAACCCCCTGTTTCTAGCTGGAGTCGAACCCGTACTGCGCGCTTCAGAAGCGGGCACGTTATCCACTGTACCGCGATCCATGGTTACCCACCGGACATTCCCGGAGATGACGGGACATTGCCGAAGATTGTCGGACATTGCCGAAGATTGCCGGACATTCCCGGAGAATCAGGCGACCCGCCGCGTATTGGAAGTCTCGTTGACAAGGGACTACTTTCTGTCCAAGGAGACTTCTCCCCGGAAGCGACCGCATCACCGCCGGACATGACCGCATCACCGCGGAGGAATACATCCCTGGGGTCACTTTCTCTACTACTTACGACACATTTCCAAATTCAAATGGTTTCGAGGTCAGTGACGTCTCGTGTCTATTTATAAGTTCTTTGAACATTGAAGGGAGGCCAGATATATCAAGGGAAGTTCGAAGTGGGAACGAAGAAATTGGCTTGATAAAATGAAGATGTGATATTCCAGCGTGGAGAAGTTCAACTAAACTCAAAAGATATACATGCAAAAGCGATTACAGCAATTCGATGCATAGTGTATTCTCTTAGCTTTCAAAGACAACTGTCTTCATCCTCAAAGAGTGGCTACCAGACATGCACATGAAAGAATTTTATAACATATTCTAACCGTAAATACCAGATGTTTGTACAACGGACATAATCTCAGCCACTCAAGATATATTATTATAGGCAATGCTAATGGCCTGGGATTTTAGGGACATGTCCATGCCATTTTGGCAATATTTCTGAAATCGGCTAATCTCAATCAATCGGCTATCTCAATCAATAATTCATGCCATGAAAATATAAGCAAATAATCTGAAAGTCCACTATGTTAATTGTTTGTAAGATTGCATGCAGGGTGCACGTTTTTGATTGAACCCTGAAATCCTGTTGAAAGCCATGTTATTTCTTCGATTCTGTCATTCATACGGAAATTATTTATATAAAAAAACTACATGCTCAGAATATATGAATTTTTGTACATGCTCACTTTTCAGGTCACAAACCACTAAAAAACAGCCTTACTTTCTGTCCGCGGAAGTTTCTCCCCAGAAGCGACCGCATCACCGCCGGACATGACCGCATCACAAACTTCTAAAAAACAGCCTTACTTTCTGTCCGCGTAAAGCCTTACTTAAAAGTAGTAAATCGGCTGCGCACATCTTGACAAAACTATATTTCATAATATTCGCCGCCACAAATCACCCACCACACCAGATAGCTTGACTTTTCCGCTCAAACATATAAAAAATTCAGCAAACATTCGCTACCATTTTTTCGAGCTACGGTTGACAGAAATTAGATCATTCCGCCCGACAAAATCACAGCGAATATGGGAGGTGGGCAATCAAACTGGACCCGAGTATTTCCCTATTAAAATTTTAAAAGGATGTTTCTGGATATTTTTTAATGTTGAATATTATAGAAACATTTTAAAATGTATCACAAACCATTTCTCGCCCAGTCAGGTATAATGACCAATCAAATTTCACCGGAAGTCATGTCCTGATTACAGTGTTAGGTCCAAAAGACTCAATGGTAGTTTGTGACTTCAATATAAGACTATTATTTAGGGGCTTTATCGCAAATTTGTTTTCGTCTGGAAGGTAAATATACCCGTTAAAGGGAGTAGAACTCTGGAACCATAACGTCTAGTATACAGTGTTAGTATTGTAACGTGTATATCGTCGCAAGACGAATTTCATTAATACTTTTTTAAGGAGGGAAACTCTTGGGTTTACTTTCTCCCAAAAGTCTCAGAGAGAATTTACGTAAATAAATAATGATATATCCCCAGGAGACAAATATCAATGATAAGGAAGTAAGAAACTCAACTTATCGGTGCCTCTCCTATCCTCCCTGGGATGTGTTAATGTCACGAAATAATCTAATGTTAGACGTATCCGCGATATTAAACCATTTATATACCCACATATTAACCCACTTATCCCGGAAAGGTGGATGATTTATTGCCTCGTGTGAGCTCTTGGACACCCGCTGAACGAAGGTGAACGCTAATATGGTGCAATAAACATGACCGTGTCAAATGTGACTGTGTAATCTAAACGGCACGTGGTGAAAATAACTATGTCGGGGTCATATATTTCATTGTTTACCTCTCGGCCAATATTTTCCGAAGAGGTAATGTCGTCGTTAGCCTCGTCCGTCTGTCTATCCACCATCGGCGTTACCACGATATCACTAGAAATACTATAGTCAGGAATTCACGGATGCAACTGACTATGGATCAGAAGCCTATTGAATATAACCTACCTAGACCCATATTTTCAAGTTCAAATTACACGTAAAAAAAACAATAGATTCACTATACTGTTAGCAAATCTCCATCCTCGCGAACCAGTGTATCGATCGATTTGTTAGGACCAATACACTGGCTTTGTTAAGACACCCTTTGCAGTTCTGATATAAATAGATCAAGGCTTTCCTTTAAATGAAACCAATCAGTGAACGCGCTAAGCTAGCCGATTACGCCAATCCGCCTCGAGGTAGGAAATGTGGACTGGTTTGAATTTTATCGCCGGACAAACTAATTTAATGTCGGGCTGAAATCGACATCGGAAGTCAAAGCAAAACCTCAGGCTTGTGATACCGACATGCTTCTTCAAAACAAGCGCGGTGGATGAATGCATGAGATTGTATAATAGAGGCAACGACTCCAAAACTCATTCGAATCAACAAAAATGTCCAGGTAAACCCACTGCGAGGATTTAGGATTTACTTGGACTTGTGAAGATGGCAAATCTCTTGAAGGATTAGAGCTATCCTTGGAATCATCAGTACAGATGCATGCTCATTGGCCAGATTTGTATTGAACATAACTGACCGTGATCTATTTTCCAAGATCAAATTATGCGGTATTTCTGTTATCACAATATCTCGTGAGGCTTTAGAACACATATAATATAGAGCTTTTGTAAATATACACCACATATAATATACAAAACGGCTTATTGGTCTCGAGCCTATTAAATTCAATAAGGCAAAGCATAAAGTAAAAGTAAATTTGTCTATCAACCATTGTGATGCACAATATGTCTTGAACCGGTAGCATAAGATAATCAATCTCGACCTTTTTTCAAGGTCAACTTTCAAGATCTACATAACATAGTAAATGTGGGTTCAATGCTGTTGATAAAATTTCTCTTGTAAGATTACAATAGGTTTTCCCTCCGCATGTGCAGCTGGTGATGATCAACCATCATATCAAGAATGAATTACCTTGGCGTACTCTTCTCGCAGTAGCTTTCACACAAGAACCCTAGCTAGTGTGTACACCACACATGAATCTAGGGATGAATCAGAACCTTATTGAAGACAATAAGTTATTTTTGTTCCAGAGATTCAATAACTGGACAATGATCAAACTTCCGTAATTTAAACCACGGATTCATTTTGATCCCACCGGTCGAGGAGTTTTGGATCAATTCTTTTTATCCATGCAATTTTCCCCGCACAATTTGCAAAATAAATCATAATAGATCACTTACACTATCTGAAATAACATACTTTCTGTAAAAAGTGTTATGCATAAAACGACGAAACAACAGAAAAAGGACGATAGTAAAATGTAACGAACCTGGCTTGTGAGATCTGCAAACAGTGCGGTGTGGCTTTCCCTTGCCCTTACGAGAAAATCGCAAATAAACTGGTCACGTGGCTTGTGTTCTTCGCTTCAGAGAAGGAAAATTACATGCATGTGGGAAAGTTATTAATTTCGAGTTGAAGGATGGAACTAGCGTGAGAAATTGCAGACAGCCTCCTCAATTGATCCCCTTCGCGAACCCCGACAAGAAGACGTAATTCAACCATACAGAGCGATTTTCCGTGACGAAGGTTGTGTCCAGGGGAGCCACCATCTTCCAGGAATTCCCGGAAGTGACGTCACTGAATCTATATAAGAATGAGCGTGTCCAGCAGATCAGCAGATGACGCTCAATCTGAAACGCTGACAAGTGCAAAGTCACAACTACGAGAGCGGTAATCGCCGGAGGACGAGGTCATTATAGTGCCGGCACTTCCGGTCAGGTGATCTTTGTCCAGGCCGCATCCCTCAGCGGTGATAAGGTCATTACCTCCACAGACAATGTTGGGTCTCCACAGACAATGTTGGGTATCCACAGACAATGTTGGGTATCATACATGTGACGATGTCAATAAGGTTGACCCCATGACTGGGTATGATGCATGTGATGATGTCAATAATGTTGATCTTGGTGACTGGGTTTGATATATCAACATTATGAACAACGATATTTAACACCTGTCCGCTTTCTAAAAGCCAATAATATAATTGTACGTCCTTTATTTAAGACATGTACCGATTGTGCTATCGCAATAGAGAAAATGGAGGCCAGTAGCTGCCCCGCGGTGATCAGATCTTGTTCGGATATTGACCGCAAAGGTAAACATTTATCTATTTCAAAGAAAACCGATACGCACGGCTTAATTCTATGTCTGTCTCGTGGCAAATGTACTACTACCTCATCTCTTCTCACCCGTGAGGTTAAGTACTCTGCCATATCCGGATTAATTATGTTTGTGGTTTCTTCTGATATACTCCAGTGCCATGACCTAAAAGTGAACTAGTCTCGTCTGGGAATTTTTGTTTGCGCCCATAGAATAGATTATCAGATGTATTGCCTCCTGACCACTTCAATTATTCATAAACAGCCCAGGATTACTGTCCGTTCTCATCACAGCGACTCTAATCGGGAAGATCGAATTTTGATCTGGTTAATGAACAATACGGACACACGCTAGGCAAGGAAACACCAGACCAGTAAAGCAGTAAATTATTGAACAGATGTCTTTGATCGGTTCACTGCGAGTTCAGTTTTTATAATCTGCTAAATGTCGGGAAAGGGATGAAGATAAATGCTTGCAGCCTTACATCTGCTTTTTCCCTACAATCTTGATGAATAGTTTGTAGATTACTATTCCGGTTGACTTGACCTAACAGAAATATTTCATTCAAAGCTCTCCACAGTTTATAGTTTCACATTATCTGGCGAAGACATCCATTGTGCGTCTTGCACGGAAAAGTCATTTGAGGGTCTATAACAATTCTCGGTACAACATGTACACGCTACGTTCAAAGCATATTATATCAATTCGTCAAATCCGACTTTATTAGTCAATTGTAGTTTATCTGACCAAGTAATTCCGATAGAAGCATCATCTCCAATATTTCTTAAGTCAGTTGCAGATCATGGCGTCAATAAACAATCAAATAATTGGGATACAAGCGTGATCTCCAATAAACAATTATTGCATGTTATAGAATGGGACATCACGATTTGTCAGCTCGAGAAGTGATGTGATGTACCGAATGTACTATTTGAATAAAATGGGGACTTTATAATCATGTGGATGAGGATGGTACGGTGAATATCGTGATCGACACTGCGCGACCGTTGTTGATTTCAAAACACAGGCCCGCAAAACAAGAGTTTTGGGGGGTGTGGACGGTGGTATTACGGTGAAGTGTCGAAATATGGGGTCTCTATATATAACCCCATGCTTTATATAAATCCACAACAAGGCGTGAAACGCACTTTGGGTGAATCGAGAAATAAACGGTTTATCGCCAAACAAATTACATCAGCACATTCTACAAGTATCACTTTATATATTCCCATCGTCAAATTAGTAAATTTATGCAATTTTTTACCTTTGCCGGGCGATTCAAAATCCAACGTAACTGTCCATCCATCTAGGAACAGCCCGATTATGGCGGGCTTCGTTCTCAATCTTGATTGGTCAGTCGCGACAGCTGATCAGTGCGTGACCTCTCTTGCCGGAGGCGTGTCGCGACTGACCAATCAGAATTGAGAACGAAGCCCGCCATAATCTAACTGTTCCTAGATGGATGGACAGTTACGTTGGATTTTGAATCGCCCGGCAAAGGTAAAAAATTGCACAAATTTACTAATTTGACGACGGGAATATATAAAGTGATACTTGTAGAATATGCTGATGTATTTTGTTTGGCGATAAACTGTTTATTTCTCGATCCACCCAAATTGTGTTTCACGCCTGGTTGTGGATTTATATAAAGCACGGGGTTATATATAGATACCCCATATTTCGACACTTCACCGTAGTACCACCGTCCACACACCCCAAAACTCTTGTTTCGCGGGCCTGTGTTTCAAAACGCCGTGTCAAGATCGACTGTTCGATCTCGGCTTGTTTGTTGACTCTATCGCATAATTTGGATGAGTAACGTTCTCGGTGATCTTACGCACCTTTTCAAAAGATGCCAAATTTATTTCAGTCAATTACCAAATCACATTCACTAATTTCTATCACCAACGGGCCGACGAAGATACACATTAATCTTCGTTTCGGGGATTATGTGGGCGCGCGCGCGCTATGGGAGGCAACTCTTAGTCCGGCAGATCTCAATTTGAAACAATTTGTCATGTTCAACGCTTTGCCGTGGTACATGACATTTATTCAACGGTAAGGCAAGATATGACTGTATCATTACTGAACATCACGATTTGTAGAATGACACGTAACAGGCCGTCAACCAATGAAAACATTTAGAATTTACATGAGGTATCATAATATCTGTTATTCAAGTGTAGGTCACCACGTCGGTAATTGCGATATATAACCGTGAGCTCCCTATTTGTTATTTGGGTGTAGTACATCACGTCAATACTCGACCAATTAATTGCAGTATATGTGTGAGCTTCACTATTTGTTATTTGGGTGTAGTACATCACGTCAATACTCGACCAATTAATTGCAGTATATGTGTGAGCTTCACTATTTGTTATTTGGGTGTAGTACATCACGTCAATACTCGACCAATTAATTGCAGTATATGTGTGAGCTTCACTATTTGTTATTTGGGTGTAGTACATCACGTCAATACTCGACCAATTAATTGCAGTATATGTGTGCGCTTCACTATTTGTTATTTGGGTGTAGTACATCACGTCAATACTCGACCAATTAATTGCAGTATATGTGTGAGCTTCACTATTTGTTATTTGGGTGTAGTACATCACGTCAATACTCGACCAATTAATTGCAGTATATGTGTGAGCTTCACTATTTGTTATTTGGGTGTAGTACATCACGTCAATACTGACCAATTAATTGCAGTATATGTGTGAGCTTCACTATTTGTTATTTGGGTGTAGTACATCACGTCAATACTCGACCAATTAATTGCAGTATATGTGTGAGCTTCACTATTTGTTATTTGGGTGTAGTACATCACGTCAATACTCGACCAATTAATTGCAGTATATGTGTGAGCTTCACTATTTGTTATTTGGGTGTAGTACATCACGTCAATACTCGACCAATTAATTGCAGTATATGTGTGAGCTTCACTATTTGTTATTTGGGTGTAGTACATCACGTCAATACTCGACCAATTAATTGCAGTATATGTGTGAGCTTCACTATTTGTTATTTGGGTGTAGTACATCACGTCAATACTCGACCAATTAATTGCAGTATATGTGTGAGCTTCACTATTTGTTATTTGGGTGTAGTACATCACGTCAATACTCGACCAATTAATTGCAGTATATGTGTGAGCTTCACTATTTGTTATTTGGGTGTAGTACATCACGTCAATACTCGACCAATTAATTGCAGTATATGTGTGAGCTTCACTATTTGTTATTTGGGTGTAGTACATCACGTCAATACTCGACCAATTAATTGCAGTATATGTGTGCGCTTCACTATTTGTTATTTGGGTGTAGTACATCACGTCAATACTCGACCAATTAATTGCAGTATATGTGTGAGCTTCACTATTTGTTATTTGGGTGTAGTACATCACGTCAATACTCGACCAATTAATTGCAGTATATGTGTGAGCTTCACTATTTGTTATTCAATTGTAGCTCCTCGTGTAAATATAATCAACCAAACAATTACGATATAAGTGTGAGTTCCAATAATTGGTATTAAAGTTAAGTGTAGCTCATCACGTCAATATAATCGACCAAATAATTACGATAGGAGTGTGAGTTCCAACAACCTCGCTACCAGGGGTCGCTTTCCGCTGGAAAATGGCCGCTCCAACGAACCCTGGGACCACAATCTCGAAACCAGAGCTACCCGGTCTTGTCCTCCCTACGAGGCTCTGGGACCGGGCTCAGCCGTACTCTCTAAAAAAAGTTGAGTGAAATTTCACTCAAGTAAGAGTGGAAATTCATTCCACTCAATACTTGAGTAAGATTTTCACTCAACTTGAGTTACTTTTCACTCAACTTGAGTTAAATTCACTCAACTTGAGTGACAGTCACTCAAGCACAAGAGTGGGCATTCATCCCACTCAAGTTGAGTGAACTTGAGTGGTTTTAACTCAAGTTGAGTGAAAAGTAACTCAAGTTTGAGTGAACAGGTACATTTCACTCAAACTTGCGTGCAACAGTTCACTCAAGTTTTTTTAGAGAGTAGGATCGGCCATTGACTAGCACACAAAACCCCAGAATTCAGAACATAACGAGGGCGTCTCTGTGGAGATCATGCCGATGTCCCGACGTCATGTATTTTAAGAGCGCGTCTGCGAGATGACATACTCAATATGCAACAGTTTCATTTTTTCAAGTCTTTGGTATGACCCGGCCTAGGATTGAACCCAGTACCTACCGTTACGAGGCCGACGCTCAAACCATCAGGCCACCACAGGGCGGTAATTCTGGTATAATGGGAGGTGCGGGAATTCCGGCAATATTTTGCTCCAGCCAAAACATGCCATCCGGTAATCAGACACGAAACATTAATTCTTGAGGCCATCTTATACGTTTGGAGTATAAAGGTGTCAATTATAGGTACCTCACATTTTCCTAGCACAACGAAATCTCATATCAGCTTTAAAAGATGTTGGAAATGTTCATCAACTTTGGGAAGTATTTTATTCATCTTCGAAAAATTCATCAGGCAGATCGTCATAAGTATAAACTTCCTACACATGCGTGAATTGAATATCTGTGTCAAATATGGCAGGTATTTATCAGAATTAGACCCATCTGTGGCTAGTTTATTTTTTATTTTTTTCAAATTCGACCATAATGAGGTCTGATTATTTCAGCACTTTTTCACCCTAACCGGTACATGAAATTAAATTAACCCTACAAGCCTGGGGAGGGGGAGCATTTTAGTCCACCTATCAAACTTTCTACCCGATCTGCGGAACGACACTGGATGGAGAGCTGACACTCCGTGACTTTGTAGCTAATCATATCGGGGTCATATTGAGCCTGTTTGCATACCCTCACCCCCTAGAGAAGAGGATCATGGATAAATTCAAATTGGCGACCATGTGAGGTAAGTGAAAAGTGATGTTTTCGTAATTTCTCTTCAAAATTCCTGCTTTCCTACGACGAAAAGTGGGCAAAAGCTATTTTATTTCACATCAGAGTATTATTTCATAATATATCATACAGTTATTGCGAAGAAATGACCCAAGTAAATATATTGAAAATTCTAAACATAAAATCGACAAAAAAATGTTTTTCTTTGTATATCACGTCACTATGACATCACCAAAGCGACCATCCTTGATTTTTTAGAGCATGAACCAAGGGTATAGTGTGGTAAGTTTCAGCCTTCTAGCTCAAGGGTTAAGAAAATATTTGGGATGGAGCCATTTCGGTCCCTCTCCAGGCCAGGACAGGTTCCAAAAAGCCCAGGCCATATAGGGTTAATGATCCTGTCCGTTTGGTCCTGAGATGATAAGCTACGATTTGGTAACATAATGATATTACTTTATATGGCGTATATCCCATTAGAATAATGAAAGATTCCAGTATCCTGAAAAAAAGTTATTGTAGAATGGGTCAAATTTATGAACAATTTTTACTTCATTTTGATCATTTCATCACGCACGTGGTAAAATATATATCGATTCAGTAATACACATGGGCATCTAACCACGGTATATCTGTGCCAAATATGGACCATATTGATCAGAATCAGAGCGCCCTATGATCGCTTTATCAAATATAGTGAATTTTCATTCATGGTTTGGTGACCCATCTGCCACAAATGGGTGACAAAATAAGAAATGCAGCTAGCAACAGATATTATCTGACGCCCCAGTGTTTCCACCAACGATCAGAAAGAAAATGGTACGATGGCGTTATAATGGGTTCTTCCCTATATTTGAGCAATGCTGTCTCGTCCCGGTGTACACAGCACGTGGGCCACCGTATGCGCGGGTTGTTCTCATGATCTCTGCCTTATGTTTAATACAAGGATCCGGTTTTTCAACTATAAATAACTGGTGTAAATATGATAATATAGATCGAATATTCCTACTGCTCCAAGAAAGGACCAATAAGCTTAATTTTATGATAATTTTGTCAACCTCAGGTCAAAAATATACCAGTTATCATCGATTAACTATGTATTCTGGGTTAAAGACATAGGGGAGGCCAGCCAGGTGTCGGTGCACCGCGCGCTATCATCGAGGCCAGACAGCATTGTCCAGGGATTAACTTGAACTATAGTGGAAATTGCCCAATATAGTTATGACATGAAATTGAAACCCGAAGCATGTGCTATGGTCTAAACCGAGTCATTCAAACACACATTTTGAGACGGAGGACCCCTTGCACCAAAATGCCATTTAACCTGGCGATGTGTTTGACAACTAAAACATAACGCAATCGGGCTAGAACTTATATTCTAGCATATTTTGAGCAGATATTTTCTCTTGCCGTTACATTAGAACAATTATTTGTAGGACGTAATATTTTTTCGATTTCAACTGCACCGCGAGCAGGCCAAAATCTCGCCTGATCGTACCATCTCCTATGTTGGTAAGAGGAGACCGCAAAATCGAAAACTAAGCCCTTTAAACAATCTGATTACTATTTGTTGATAACCAGTAACTAGAATGCTAGTTGGTATTTCAGCTGACTCACTAAACCTTCTGCCAGAGATAAACTTAATGTTTTTACTTGAAAGCGAATAGTTCCGAGATTAAATCCATCGTCATTCGTATTTGAGTGTACAATCCAAGTCTGGAAAGGGCGACTGACAAATACTGAACAAAAACATATTCCCTGCTGACCTCGGTCAGGTTTTACGTGGAGATGAGTATAAATCAATATCAGTCTCCGTGGATAATGATCTGGTTGTCGTTTTGGGCGAAAACTTTAGCTAGGAACGGTGATCAATGCCACTTTAGATCCGCTCCTTCAATCTCTACCCGCTCTGAACATATCAATTATTTATCAAACGTTGAACAAAACACAGGTTAATAACGAATTAGTTTTATTGAAATGATACCCACCAAACCTCTTGTGGCGTGTGTGAATTGTCGCCCTGGGGGAAAAATGATCATAGCCTTCAAGGATGTACAGTAACAAATTCACGAGAAAAAAATCGTTTTAAATGACAGACTATAAAACACATGTCGCCCAGTTCATGCAAATATCGAAATGTACATTAGGCACCATCTGTATTCTCGCTGAACCAATCAAAACATCGGAACCTGACGGGGCAAAGCAATCTCCTCCACCGTATGAGAGTGTTTGTCCTACTGAACGATTTATCAGCGAAATACAGATTTTCACAAACATACCAAAAGCCACCGCCAATAGTATATCCGGTGTCCATAATCATAATACTTTATATTCATATAATAAAATGTGATCGTTTTACACAAGTAGTTTCTTTCAAAACGGAAGAGTAAGCCATATATCCAGTAATGATTACCATTGGTGTTCCTTGGACAATTCTGATTGGATTATTTTACCCAAACGTTTCTCAGAACCCAGACAAAAATTGTATATCTTGCCTATCAATGGTCCTGAAGCATTCTCCAAATGTTTCCTGAATTTTATAAATTCTAAAATTCTGCTATAATAGATTACTCTGCTATAATCCGGCAATATTTTACTCTTGCCAAAACATGTCATCCAGTATAATCAGGCACGAAAATTTGCTTCATGATGCCATCTTCTGTATTTTTGAGGATAAGATTTTATTTTGTAGGTACATTTTCCTAGGACAATGAAATCTCATACCAGCTTCAAAAGATGTTGGAAATGTTCATCAACTTTGGGTAATATTTTATCTTCGAAAACTTCATCACGCACACCGTCACACGTATAAACTTGATACACATGCGTGAATTGAATATCTGTACCAAATATGGCAGGCATTTATTAGAATTAGACCTATCAGTGGTAGTTTAATATTTTTTTATTTAATTCTACCATAATGAGGTGGGGTTATTTCAGCAAGGTTCCACCCTAACCAGTCCTTGGAATTCAATTAACCCTACACGATTAAAACTAAAGTATTGAACCCTTTTAAGTGTGTCCACAGGGACTGATCTTTAAGTGTTGTCCATGTGGAAACACTTAAAGGGTTATTTCAACAATTTACGAGGAAGTTTCAACACTTTAGTTTTAAGCGTGTACCAGGCCTTGGGGCGGGGCATTATGGCTCGCTCCCTACCAAATTCTCCGGAACGACAAAGAATGGAAAGCGGACAATTCATAACTTTATAGTTTATCATATCGGATTCACTTTGAGCCTATTTGTATAACCTCTCACGCAGAGGATCGTGGGTATATTCAAAATGCCGACCATGTAGGGTGAGTGATATTTTCGTCATTTTTCTTCGAAATTCCTGCTTTTCTGCGAGGAAAATTGGGCAAAAAAACTACTTTATTTCACATTAGATTATTATTCACTAATTTATCATGCAGTTTTTGCGAAGAAATCACTGACCGAAAAATCGACCCATCTGCCACAAATGGAGTGACAAAATAAGAATTACAGCTAGCAACAGACATTTTCTGGCGACCTAGTGTTTCCATATACATGGACAACCATCAGGAATTTGTTGGCAGGAGGAGACCATAAAATCGAAACCTGAACCCTACAATCTGGCTACTACCTTTTTTTGGTAACCATTAGCTAGAATGCTAGTTGGTATTTCAGCTCACCTATCTGCCAGGGATGAATTTTATGTTTTTATTCCAAAGCGAGTCGTCTGGAAATTAAATCCATTGTGATTCGTATTTGAGTGTACAATCCATGCCTGGAAAGGGTGAGTGACAAATACTAAACAAAAACATATTCCCTGCTGATCTCGGCCATGTTTTAAGTGGAGATGGGTGTAAATCAATATCAGTCTCCGCGGATAATGATCTGGTTGTCGTTTAGGGCGACAACTCCAGCTAGGAACGGTGATCACTGCCACTTTAGATCAGCTTTTTCAGTCTCTACCCACTCTGAACATATCAATTATTTATCAAACGTTGAACAAAACACAGGTTAAAAACGAATTAGTTTTATTGACATGATACCCACCAAACCTCTTGTGGCGTGTGTGAATTATCGTAAGCGAAAAAAGAATTTCCTCGCCTGTTGGGGGTCAATAACAAATTCACGAGAGAAGATTCGTTTTAAATAACATGCTATAAATTACCTGTCGCCCAGTTCATGCAAATCTCGGAATGTACATTACGCAGCATCTGTATTCTGTCTGAACCATTCGGAACATATTATCACTTGAATATCAATACGAAAACCCAAATCAATTATTAAATTTCTATCAGTTACCGACTCGATAGAAAATGAGCAGGACCTCGCAGAACATTGCTCGCTGGTTGCCGCAGGCCAGTAAGCGCAATTCTTCGAAAAGAGAAGAAATATTGACTCGACTGAAGATTGTTCATCAATAGCAGATGATATTCAACTGCGACGGCGTCTGCATGTTTGTTTCTTTGGTAGTCTGTTTGGTTTCATTCCGTCGTGGCCAAAATATCCGCCCGCTCATATAATAAAATGTGATCGTTTTACACAGTTTCTTTCAAAACGGAACAATAAGCCATTTCCAGTAATGGTTGGTATTGGTTTTCCTTGAACAATTCTGATGCGATGTTTTACTTAGAACCCAGAAATAAATTGTATATCTTGTCTATCAATTATGTGGATATTCTCCATAATAAGAGCCACCAAAGGTTCCCTCAATTTACTGAAATTCTACGAAAATGGGAGGTGGTGGCTTTCCGGCAGTATTTAGCTCTTGCCAAAACATGCCATCCAATAATCAGGAAAAAAATAATGAATTCGTGAGGTCATACGTTTTGGAGTATAAAGATGCTATTTTATTTCCTAGCACAATGAAATCTCATACCGGCTTCAAAACATGTTGGAAATATTCACCACCTTTGGAGTAATATTTTATTCATCTTCGAAAATATCTTCACGCACATCGTCACAAATATAAAATTGATACATATACGTGAATTAAACAACTGTACCAAATATGGCAGGTATCGATCACAATTAGACCCATATGTGGCTAGTTTAAATTTTTTTCTTCGTCTTCTTTTGAAATTCTACCTTTATGGGTGGGGTTATTTCAGCATTATTGTCCCCCGCCGCAACGCGGCCGGGGACTTTAAAATGGTTCTTGCTTCTTTGTGTCCGTGGATGTTCGTGTACGTCCGTGCATGTCTGTTCGAAGCGATAACTTTCTAACGCTTAGTTGGATTCTTCCGAAATTCGGCATACGCATTCCTGGCGACAAAACACCAGTCCGTATTGCATTTCAGCAACATCTGCTTGAAGGTGGCGCCACTAGTTCTTGCTTCTTCGTATCCGTGAATGTCCGTGTACGTCTGTTCGAAGTGATAACTTCCTAACGCTTTGTTGGATTCTTCCGAAATTCGGAATATGCATACCTTGCGACAAGATGCCAGTCTGTATTACATCTCAGCAACATCTGCCTGAAGGTGGCGCCACTGGTTCTTACTTCTTTGTGTCCGTGGATGTTCGTGTACGTCCGTGCATGTCTGTTCGAAGCGATAACTTCCTAACGCTTTGTTGGATTCTTCCGAAATTCAGCATTCGCATTCCTTGCGACAAGAGGCCAGTCCGTATTGCATTTCAGCAACATCTGCCTGAAGGTGGCGCCACTAGTTCTTGCTTCTTTGCATCCGTGGATGTCCGTGTACGTCCGTGCATGTCTGTTCGAAGCGATAACTTCCTAAAGTTTTGTTGGATTCTTCCAAAATTAGAATACGCATTCCTTGCGACAAGAGGCCAGTCCGTATTGCATTTCAGCAATATCTGCCTGAAGGTGGCGCCACTAGTTCTTGCTTCTTTGAGTCCGTGGATGTTCGTGTACGTCCGTGCATGTCTGTTCGAAGCGATAACTTCCTAACGCTTTGTTGGATTCTTCCGAAATTCAGCATTCGCATTCCTTGCGACAAGAGGCCAGTCCGTATTGCATTTCAGCAACATCGGCCTGAAGGTGGCGCCACTGGGTCAAAATAGATTTTTTTTCCGTGTACATCTGTTCGAAGCGATAACTTCCTAATGCTGTGTTGGATTATTCCGAAATTCGGAATACGCATTCCTTGCAACAGGACGCCAGTCCGTATTGCATTTCAGCAACATCTGCCTGAAGGTGGCACCACTGAGTTTCTCTTCTTCTTGTCCGTTCCAGTCAAAATGGGCCTTCAATTTTGCTATATGAAATCATTCTATTCCACATCATATGATTTACCCTAAAGCTTTTGCATGAACCATATTTTATTTCAGAAGTATAATGTGAAATAACTGGCGGGGAAATCCCCGCAGTACTGAATCCCTGATTTTTGAATTTCGTGTCATCTTAAACGAAGGACAACATTTCCTTCAATTTTGCTAACAAATAATTGTATTGCACATCATAGGATTTACCCTGAAGCTTCTGCACGAATCATTTGTCTACACACGTATATTACTATATTAATTACAACTGTGTTCCTAATGTTTGGGTGCACACTGTGCATATGATCAATTTCCTGAATTGAACTGAATTCAACCTTGCTGGTCTTCAGACTGACAGATGATGGCATGCAGTTGTCAGTGCAGTTGTTCATGTACAGGGAGCTTTCTATGAATGAGTTGCAACCCCAAAAGGCTTAAAATTTATCAGGCACAGACCCATGTTTTTACCCCTCGGCCATTTTTGGCCATGGGGTATTGTCATCATCTTGTACGTCCGTCTGTCCGTACGTCCGTTCGTGAGCGAGATAGCCGGAAAACTGTTTCGCTGATGAATTCCAAATTTGGTATGCTTATTTGCCTAGTCAAGGACCAGAAGCCTATAGAATTGGGACCTGATTGGGTGGGAACCTTAGCAGCCATCTTTAATTTCATGCAAAATGGATAATGATCCATATCTCGGAAACCATTCAACTGTTCAATACGAAATTTGATATACATCATCGATACATCAAGCAACTTTCAACGAATTACCAAACAGGCTTTTCTGATTAGCTGGGAACCCTGGAGGCCATCTTGAATTCATGCGAAATCGATAATGATAGCATACATATCTCGGTTACCATTCAATTGTTTTATATGAAGGTTGGTATATATCATCAATACATCCAGATACTTTGAATCGGGACCTGATTGACTGAAAACCTTTGGTGGCCATCTTTAATTTAGGCAAAATCATTAATGATCTCTATCTCTGATTCCGTTGGAGTGCTCAGTGTAAAATTTGGTATACATCATTGATGCATCAAGAGACTTACGATGAATGACAGATCTGGTTTCTCTGATTGGGCGGAAATCTTGGCGGCCATCTTTAATTTATTCAAAATCTTTAATGATGTTTATCTCTGATACCATTCAAATGTTCTATACGAAACTTGATTTACAGCATCGATGTATGAAGAGACTTGCATTAATGAATAACCACATTAGTTCCTCTGAGTGACGGGAAGGATGGGCAACCATCTTTAATTTATGTAAAATCATTAATGATCTCTATCTCTGACACTGTTCAAATGCTCAATGTAAAATTTGGTATACATTATCGATGCATCATCTCGGTTACTTCTACACGATGTGCCTAGGATACAGTACTATACTATACACAATTTTTTGTAATTCAGCATCGCAGAAAACCACCATCGATTGCGTTTTCAATGGTAAAAGGGTTAGGAAAGAACTAAAAATACACTTCAATGCAGAGTGATTTTGATTGACGCCAGAAATCGCTCAGAACGCTTCTTCGGCGATCTAGACCCCAGGAGCATCTGGGGCCTGGGCGGCCCCTGGATCCTCACCTAAAGTGCAATGATAGTGGCCGTACCACTTTGAATTTGCTTCCGACGCCCCTGTATTAACAGACAGTGTCAACGTACTGTTCCAGCTGTCTCCCGTTCAGTGATTGGTCATTCGACCCCGCCATTTTAAACTAATACGAGCATTTTCATTGGATCACTATTAGATAAGACCCACCCCAATCTTCATACACAACCACGTGACTGTCTCAGTTGACTGATGACATAGCGCGGCCTCGTTTTTGATTTCAAAATCTGCCGTCTAACTGGGAAAATGTTGTTGTTGCTGCATCAGCCGATCATTAGCCCCCTGTAGAAGATACTATAGGCTAATACATGTAGGCTACCATGCCATGAGATGATGCTTGGGATTGCATTTCGCTCACTTGCACCTACAGGTGGCGACAACTGGTGGCAATTTAAAATTTGATTTCCGGGCAGTAGGTTGAGGATGCCTTCAGCTTCTCGTCAAATTTGGTTTGCAGATAATGCCTTGAGATGTCACTTGGGGATGCTTCTCGGTGCTTCACTGCATGGAAACTATATCACAGAAGCAATCAACTTTCAGTCAATCGTTCTGAGTTGATCTTAAAACTTGGGAAGGCAGAAAGACCCTTCCACATCCAACGCCTATGAAGCAGCAGTTGCCTCCCTCATGTATATCCCCTAAGACCAACAATGCTAAAAAATATTGCTGCCATTTCGGCGGGGGACCTAGCATCCTCTGGCTGCTTGTTTCAATATAACCGGTCCTTGGGATACAACTAATGGTATTAATTATGCGTTTTTGCCTGGGATGTTAAGTACAATTTGGTAACGTAATGATGTTACTTGATATTAGGTATCCCATTAGAATAATAAAAGATTGCAGTGTCCTGACAAAGTACTTGTAAAACGGGTCAGATTTGTGAACAATTTTTACTTCGTTTCAATCATTTCATCACGCACGAGGTAAAATATATATGAGTTATATACATGGGCATCCATGGTATATCTTTGGCAAATATTGACCACATTGAACAGAATTATGCCGCCTATATGACCTGTTTATTAAATATAGTAAATGTTCATTCGGAGGTGGGTGACCCATCTGTAATAAATGGAGTGCAAAAATAAGGATTGCAGCTAGCAACAGGCATATTCTGGCGCCCCAATGTTTCGACTAACTGGTCCAACCACCAGGAATTTGTTGGCAGGAGGACACCACAAAATCGAAAAATATGCCCTACGATATGGCTACTATTTTTTGGTAACCGGTATTTTTTTGCTAACCAATAGCTAGAATGCTAGTTTGTACTTCTGCTCACTCAATAAACCTTCTGCCAGAGATGAATTTAATGTTTTTACTTGAAAGCGAATCGTCTGGAAATTAAAATCCATCGTGAATCGTGTTCGAGAGCTCCATTACTGGAAAGAGCGAGTGACAAATACTGAACAAAAACATATTGCCTGCTAACCCTGATTATGTTTTACGTGAAGATGGGTAGAAATCAATATCAGACTTCGCGGATAATGATCTGGTTGTCGTTTAGGGCGACAACTCCAGCTAGGAACGGTGACCAATGCCACTTTAGATCAGCTTTTTCACTCTCCACCCCCTCTGAACATATCAATTATTGATCAAACGTTGAGCAAAACACAGGTTAAAAACGAATTAGTTTTATTGACATGATACCCACCAAAAGCTCTCGTGCTAGGTGTGAATTGTCGTTCGCGGAAAAAATGGCAAGCCTGTTGGGGGTACAGTAACAAATTCCGGAATGTTCATTACGTAGCCTCTGTATTCGCGCTGACCCATTGGGAACATATTATCGCCTAAATATCAATACCAAAACACAAATCAATTATTAAATTTCTATCAGTTACCGACTCTAGAGAAAATGAGCAGAACCTCGTAGGGCATTGCCCTCTGGTTGCCACAGGTCGGTAAGCGCAATTCTCCAAAAAGAGTAGAAATATTAACTCGGCTGAAGATTGTTCATATGTTCATCAATAGCAGATGCTATTCAATTACGATGACGTCTGCCTTTCTGTCTGTTCGTTTGTTTCTTCGGTAGTCTGTTTGGTATCGTTCTTCTTGGCAAAATATCCGCAGGTTGAATCCAGTCTGGACAAAAACGTCACTTCCACGTTTCTTAAAAACTAATGTTTTTTGTGGGAAACGAATTTAGCGACTAAAATTCGAATACCGTCAATAAAGAAGAGGTGATATGTAGAAATATCCGCCCGTCCGTCGTACCGTGCGTTTGGGCGTCCGTCTGTCCGTCCGAATTTCTTGTCCGCGCAATATCTCGGTTAATATTTGATGGACAGGACTGAAACTTGCATGGAATGTGGCCAGTGCCTCGTAGTTGTGCAGCGTAGAGTTTTCCGAGTTTCGGTATAATTTTCAAGAGTTATGCCCCTTTTTCTGAAATCTCTGTGAATTGGACTTGTCCGGGCTGGATCTCTTTTAATATTGTATGGACAAGTATGAAATTTGCATGATATGTGGTCAGTGTCCCACAGTTGTGCAGCATAAAGTTTCTCCCCGTTTCGCTTATATTTTCAAGAGTTATGGCCCTTTGTTCCTGAAATCTCCGTGAATTGGGACTTGTCCGGGCTGGATCTCGGTTAATATTGTATGGACAATCATGAAATTTGCAGAATATGTGGTCATTGCCCTGTAGTTGTGCAGCCTGAAGTTTCTCCGCGTTTCGCGTATATTTTCAAGAGTTATGGCCCTTTTTTCTTCAAATCTTTGTGAATTGGGACTTGTCCAGGCTGGATCTTAGTTAATATTGTATGGACAATTATGAAATTTGCAGGATATGTGGTCAGTGCCCTGTAGTTGTGCAGCGTGAAGTTTGTCCGCGTTTCGCGTATATTTGCAAGAGTTATGGCCCTTTTTTCTTCAAATCTTTGTGAATTGGGACTTATCCAGGCTGGATCTCGGTTAATATTGTATGGACAACTATGACATTTGCAGGATAAGTGTAGTTGTGCAGTGTGAAGTTTCTCTGCGTTTCGCGTATATTTTCAAGAGTTATGGCAATTGGGACTTGTCCGGGCTGGATCTCGGTTAATATTATATGGACAAGTATGAAATTTGCATGATATGTGGTCAATGCCCCATAGTTGTGCAGCAAAAAATTTCTCTACTTTCGGTTATATTTTCAACAGTCATGGCCAGTTGTTTATGAAACCTAAGTGAATGGGATCTATTTATTTGTCCAGGCTGGATCCCCATCCATAACCGATTTGGACCGGGAAAATGGCTTTTTATATGTGATTCTACATTTCAAATCTGACCACATAGGTCCTGAAGTATGAAATTGCCCCAAACAGAGTGAATTGAGTGCAAAATTCAAAGTTCACTGATCACTTCATAATTTCACCACAATATACTCCCAAAGAATGTAGGTCTCATAACCAGGTCACATTTTCGGATTTGGCGAAAGGCCGGGGACCATCTTGCATCAAAACATTGTATTATCACTTGTTGGTCTGGCAAAAAAGTGATTGAAACAGAATTTTTATAATTATCCAAATTAGGCCGCCATCGACCAATACAGAACAGAACAGTGGCGCATCAGTGTCGGATTAAAGCGGAAGAAGGGGGGAGGGGGGGGGGCATAAAATAGAGCAATCTCTGATTGCTTTCTTCCTGTGTTTAAAATGAATTTTCTCTCGTGAATTTGTTACCGTATTGCTACGTCATAAACGATAATAGAAAAAACGCAGCAGAAAGCTTTTGTGATGTCAGGGATTAACAATCAAATATTTATTTACAATACTAAAATCATATACAAATTAAGTAAGGTCAACTTAACAGACAAATATGAAATATAGTCTTACTGTTCAGTGTTATACCGGTGTATCTCTCACAGTCCGTACTAACGTGCAAATCTCTATGCAGTCCGTGCCGACGAGCAGAAATCGCGTTCCTGTATTTTTATAGTCCACATCGCTCAGCCGTTTACTGTTCCAGTAAAGGGTCCAATCTCCGACAGTTCAATCACTTAGATAACACAACGGTCAAAACACAGGAATAATCCAACAGTCAGTAATCTCAGGCAAAGGTAATATCCAGTAGCACAATCTAATGCACCCACATAGAAGCCACTTAGAATCCCTCCTCGATCACTGAATGTCAGGCTATTTATACTCTATCGAGCATTCGAGATTATTCTACCAATTCAAGAAGCTTCCACCGGAACAGCATTGACGTATGATCTAACCCAGATACAATCACAACAGCTTCTAGAAAGCTCGAAATGATTAACCCGCAAAATAGTATGTAGCTCTATCATTCCAGAATTTGCAATTTACCGGCCATTTGCAATTTACTTGCGATAAATCGGTCACGACTTCGAGAAAATTCTATGATTATAACCACAGAACAGAACGTAAACAAGTTTACCTCAGCTCTATTATTCTAGAGCTATCTACAGTGTCCAATTTTACACTGCAATACCATGACACTCCCCCTCTTAAAAAAAGAAAGTTTCAAACTTGGAACTTTCTTGACAATTCAAACCATTATTGCAAAACAAAATCTATATTACAACAGCAAAAATGTTGACAAACATATGTACATTATATGCGAGACAAACAATCAGCAATCAAATTGTCCTTGCCCTTAATATGTCTGATTTCAATATTGTATTCTTGTAACACCAAACTCCATCTCAACAATCTTTGATTTTTGTTTTTCATCTTACTTATGAAAACAAGTGGATTGTGATCACTGAATACAGTAATTGGCAACGATTAAGAAGTAACATAAACATCAAATGTTGTAAAGCCAATATCATTGCCAAACTTTCTTTCTCAATTGTTGAATAATTTCTCTGATGTTTGTCAAATTTACGTGAAAAATAACATTGGATGATCTACACCATCTATACCTTCTTGTAACAAAACGGCACCAGCAGCAACATCACTAGCATCTACAGCCAGTTTAAAAGGTGAATCAAAACCTGGTGCTGAAAGAACTGGCGCGCTCCTGAGTATGGCTTTCAGGTTTTCAAAAGCTGATTCATATTCATCGATCCAAACAAAAGTTTCCCTCTTTCTTAAGAGTCGAGTTAAAGGTTTAGTAATATCTGAAAAATTTGGACAAAATTTTCTGTAGTAACCAGCCATACCCAAGAAACGCATCAGTTGTCTCTTACATGTTGGCCTTAGAAATAGCGAGATAGCACTAACCTTATCATCTACAGGTTTTTTACCTGACCCTGACCTACAACATGACCCAAGAATGTCACACGTGCATGTCCAAATTCACTTTTTCCAAGGTTGACTGTCAGCTTAGAGTCACTCAGCCGATTGAACAGTGCGCGAATTCTCTGTAGATGATCTTCCCATGTATCGCTGTAGACAATGACGTCATCAATGTAAGTCTCACATCCTTCCAAACCAGAAGTAGCCCGGTTGATGAGACGTTGAAACGTGGCTGGAGAATTTTTCATTCCAAATGGCATAACTTTGTACTGGAGCAGATCCTCCGGAGTGACGAATGCTGATATCTCCTTCGCACGATCTGTCAGTGGAACTTGCCAAAATCCTTTCAGAAGATCAAACTTTGACACGAACTTGGCACTTCCCACTTTATCAATGCAATCGTCAATGCGTGGAATAGGAAATGTGTCTGTTTTGGTCAATGTGTTCGCCTTTCTGTAGTCAGTACACATCCTGTAACTGCCATCTGGCTTTGGAACGAGGATACAAGGTGAACTCCAGCTACTATTACTTGGTTCAATGAAGTCATTGTCCAATAAATACTGAATCTCCTTTTTTAGATAGTTTTGTTTAATGGGATCCAAACGATATGGGTGCTGCTTTACTGGATTAAAATCTCCGACATCGACGTCATGTGAAATTGTATCAGTCCGAGTGGGGATATCGGGAAACAAGTGTTCATATTGACTGAGCAGAGTTCGAAGTTCTTCCTGACGCACTGGTTCAAGATGACACAACTTGGAATCCAAATTAAGTAGAATGTCAGAGTTCTGTAATTCCGCCGCTGTCATGGGCTCTTCACGAGTTTCATTATTATCAGGGTCAGAACTAACTACACTTACAGGATGTACAGTACTGTTAGTGCTATCTCTGTCTATGTATAACTTTAACATATTTACATGACATAACTGTTTGTTTTTACGCCTGTCAGGAGTCTGAATTACATAATTAAGGTCACTTAATTTCTTTTCAATGACATAAGGACCATAATATCTAGCCTTAAGTGGATTACCAGGAATAGTCATCCTTCATCCCAGTCTTTCTCAGTGTCAAAACAATAAGTTCTAATCATGTACTTTAATGTCTGGTGGAATCTTTCTAATGCGCCTTGACTTTCTGGGTGTTACGCAGATGATTTATACTGCTTTATTCCCAATTCATGCATGACTTGTTGAAAAATTCCTGACATGAAATTAGATCCCTGATCAGACTGAACAGACAGGGGTAGGCCGACAAGTGTGAAAAACTTAACTAAGGCCTTAACAATAGTTCTTGCCTTAATATTTCGTAAAGGAATGGCCTCAGGGAACCTGGTTGAAGCACACATGATTGTTAACATGTATTGATTGCCGGACTTTGTTTTTGGTAATGGACCAACACAATCTATAATCACCCTACTAAAGGCTTCCCCAAATGCAGGGATTGGTTGTAGAGGGGCCTTTGGTATGGGTTGGTTAGTTTTTCCTACGATTTGACATGTGTGGCATGATCTACAAAATTCCTTAACATCTTTCTTTAAATTTGGCTAACAGAAATGATTTAGAATTTTGTAATATGTTTTGTTAACACCTAAATGGCCTGAAAAAGGTGTTTCATGGGCTAGTCTGAGGATATCTGAACGATATGACTTTGGTACCACAATCTGATACTTAACTGCCCACTCATCATCAGGTGACACATCTGGCGGTCGCCATTTGCGCATAAGAACACCATTATTACAAAAGTAACACACAGGCTCTTGAGTTACATCACACTCATCTACTGCCCTGTCAAACAACTTGGAAATGTCCTTGTCACTATGCTATTCATTAACCAGCTGTGATTTTGAAATTTTGGCATTAGAACATTCCAATTTGCTATCAAAATGTGGCTTATCAGCCTCATCATTTAAACACACGAAAGTGTCAGCCAAACAAACGTCATCGATGACGTCATCTTCAAGAGACTTTTCAGACTCCTCAGCCAATTTACTCATGGCTCTAGTAACTGCACAAGCAGGATACAAAATTTGAATTTCGTCTTCAACTGGATCATGAGTCTGATCCAAACAAGGCTTGTCAGTTACAATCGGGTAAACCCCGACCTTATCTCCCGCAAGATCATTGCCAAGAAGTAATTGAACACCCTCAGATGGTCAACTACCTTTAATACCCACCGTAACAGGTCCAGAAATCAAGTCGGAAGACAGATGAATGTTATGGAGCGGAACGGGTGTATAATTTACAGAATCTACCCCTTTAATCATGACATTACTGCCTGCAGATGAAGAATCAGAAAACGGCAAAATATCTGCCAACAAAAGAGACTGGGATGCACCCGTGTCTCGCAAAATCTTCACAGGAGTAGCATTAGAAAAATCACTTGAAAGTGACACAAAACCATTGTGGATAAATGGTTCAAAAATCTCCATAACAGGATTTGGAAAACTGTCAAACTTATCCTTGATAGAACTAATAGGAACAGTGTCCCTGACCATCTTAACGTCATATAAACTATGAACGTCACTAACCTGCTTGGGTAAAGATCTTGAAGTGAGGAAACCACTAGGCTTTTGAAAGGCTTGATCTTGTTGTTTTCTTTTCAATTTAAAACAATGAGCCATTAAATGGCCGTCCCTCTTAAAATAGCTGCAAACGGGAGACTTTTTTTGAGTGTTAAAAGTGGGTGCCTGAGACTTTGTGTTTAAACTTTGACCTTTGTAACTGGGGTTAAAAGTTTTAGGCCCTGAGAAAGAACTGGATTTGTTACCTGAGATGTTAGACTGGAATGAACTTGGCTTAACTTGTGTGTCAGAACGTATTCATCAGCAAATCGTGCTGCTTGGTCTAAAGTGTTGGCATTCTTTTCATCAAGAAATGTTCTAATATCACCATAGATACACCTTTTAAATTCCTCTACCAGCATAAGCTGTCTAAGGTTTTCAAAGTTGTTGTCAATTTTAACCGAAGCACACCACCTATCAAATAACTGTTCTTTTGAACGAGCAAATTCTACATGAGTCTGAGAGTTTCCTTTTTCACAACTACGAAACTTTTGTCTATAGGCGTCAGGAACTAATTCATAACCTTTAAGGATTAAATCCTTCACTATATCATAATTTGATGCTTGCTCTACCGTCAATTGAGTGTAAATGTCCCTTGCCTTTCCGATCAACACACTTTGAAGAAGTAAACTTCAATTTTCTTTTGGCCATTTTAAATTTTCAGCAATTTTCTCAAAATGCAGAAAATATTTATCAGCTTCTTTTTCCTGAAATGGTTGGACGAGACGTATTTGACGAGCTGCATCAAATTTTGATTGTGATTGTACAGGTGCATCTGTAGGAGGACTTGTTCGCGACTGTAATTCCATATGCTTCAATTCTAACTGAAACTGTCTTTCTTTCTCTTTCTCTCTGTCCTCTTTTCTAACGTTTATCTCTCTAATGCTCTTTCTTTCTCTCTTTCCTCTAATTCTAATTTCTTTAATTCGAGCTGATATTGCAATTGTAATTTTCTTATTTCCAAATCATCAGCTGTTTCCTCAGTTAAATCAAAATCACTTTCATCCCAAAGTTCTTTGCCAACAAAATGTTTAATAATGAGTTTCTTAATTTCTTGCTTTCTCCAAGATGTTTTAACTTTAATTTGTAGGAATTTACACAGCGCGAACAAATCCTCTTTGCGTAGTTCGTTAAATTCCTCCTGACTAGGCTCTAAGGCAAACTGTGCTGGGTCAAATGACATGCTGATAATATACTACTTCCTGACTTCACAAATTCAGACAATGTATTAATTTAGAACTATGTTGCCAAAACAGATCAGTTTAGAACTATGTGGCAAAGCTGCCAGCCGATCAATAATGTAAACAAAGCTCGCGGACAGGCCCCCAATTTCTGTTACGTCATAAACGATAATAGAAAAAACGCAACAGAAAGCTTTTGTGATGTCAAGGATTAACAATCAAATATTTATTTACAATACTAAAATCATATACAAATTAAGTAAAGGTCAATTTAACAAACAAATATGAAATATAGTCTTACTGCTCAATGCTATACCGGTGTATCTCTCACAGTCCGTACTAACGTGCAAATCTCTATGCAGTCCGTGCCGACGCGCAGAAATCGCGTTCCTGTATTTTTATAGTCCACACCGCTCAGCCGTTTACTGTTCCAGCAAAAGGTCCAATCTCCGACAGTTCAATCACGTAGATAACACAACGGTCAAAACACAGGAATAGTCCAACAGTCAGTAATCTCAGGCAAAGGTAATATCCAGTAGCACAATCTAATGCACCCACATAGAAGCCACTTAGAATCCCTCCTCGATCACTGATTTTCAGGCTATTTATACTCAATCCAGCATTCGGGATTATTCTACCAATTCAAGAAGCTTCCACCGGTACAGCATTGACGTATGATCTAACCCAGATACAATCACCACAGCTTCTAGAAAGCTCGAAATGATTAACCCACAAAACAGTATGTAGCTCTATCATTCCAGAAACATCGACAGTCCAATAATAATAAATTACAATATCATAACAGCCTATGGCGCTGTGACCCAATTACCCGCGTCATACAAGTCTCTTCGTGTATCGGCCATTTGCAATTTACTTGCGATAAATCGGTCACGACTTCGAGAAAATTCTATGATTATAACCACAGAACAGAACGGAAACAAGTTTATCTCAGTTCTATTATTCTAGAACTATCTACAGTGTCCAATTCTACACTGCAATACCATGACAGTATCCTCTCATGCAATTGCCATTTTTCCCGCGGACAACAATTTTCACATTCCACAAGAGCTTTTGGTGGGTATCATGTCAATAAAACTAATTCGTGTTTAATCTGTGTTTTGTTCAACGTTTGATCAATAATTTATATGTTCAGAGAGGGTAGAGATTGAAGGAGCTGTTCTAAAGTGGCATTGATCACCGTTCCTAGCTGGAGTTGTCGCCTGGAACGACAACCAGATCATTATCCGCCGAGACTGATATTGATTTATACTCATCTCCACGTAAAACATGGCCGAGGTCAGCAAGGAATATGTGTTTGTTCAGTATTTGTCACTCGCCCTTTCCAGGCATGAATTGTACACTCAAATACGAATCACTATGGATTTAATCTCCGAACGATTCACTTTTAAGTAAAAACATTAAATTCATCTCTGGCAGAAGGCTTAATGAGTTGGCTGAAATAACCTATAGCATTCTAGTTATTGGTTTGATAGTAGCCAGATTCTTCAAATGTCCTAGTCTTCGATTATGTGGTCTTTTCCTGCCAACAAAGGAGATTTTACGATAAGGCGGGATTTTGGCCTATACGTGGTGCCGTTGAAATCGAAAAAATAAAATGTCCTAAAAATAATTCTTTTAATGGTATGACAAGAGAAAAATATACGTACACACTATGTGAAATTTATTGTTCGATTGCGTTATGATTATAGTTATGACACTAAGGACGCCTTGAACCACACATCATCAGGTTAAATGGCATTTTGGTGAAAGGGGTTCTTCGTGTCTAAATGTGTGTTTGATTGACTCAATTAGGATCCTTTCTTCACGAAATAGCACATGCTGCGGATTTCAATTTCATGTCATAACTATAATTATTGGCAATCGTACCATTTCATTTCTGATGGTTGGAAACACTGGGTCGTCAGAAAATGTATGTTGCTAGCTGCAATTCTCATTCTGTCACACCCCTTATTTTGTGTCAGATGGGTCACCCACCCCGAATAAAAATTTACTATAGTTGTTCAACGATCTCTGATTCTGATCAATGTGTCAGGTCAATATTCGGCACAGAAATACCATGGTTGGATGCCCATGTAAATAACTGAATCGATATATATTTTGCCACGTGCGTGATGAAGTGATTGAAATGAAGTAAAAAATTTTCACAAATTTGACCCATTCTACACGAACTTTTTTCAGAATACTGGAATCTTTTATTATTCTAATGAGATGTACCATATATAGCAATAAGATTATGTTTCCAAAGACCATTAACCCTATATGGCCTGGGCTTTTTGGGACCTGCCCTGTCCTGGAGGGGGACACCTCTCAAATATTTTTTCAATCGTTGAGCTCGGAGGCTGAAACATACCACACTTGGATCAAGCTCTACTAGAAAATCCAAGATGGCCGCTTCGACGACTTCACAGTGACGTGATTTTTCAAAAAAAATTCTTTGAGAATTTTCGATATTTTTACTGGGGTCATTTCTTCGCAATAACTGTATGATCAATCTAATGTGAAATAAAATAGTTTTTGCCCACTTTTCCTCGCGGGAAAGCAGGAATTTCGAAGAAAAATGATGGAAACATCACTTTTCACTTACCCCACATGACCACCATTTTGAATTTATCCATGATCCTCTGCTCGGGGGGGCCCCAATATGATAAGCTACAAAGTCACGAAGTGTCAGCTCTCCATTCATTGTCGTTCCGCAGATCGGTTAGAAAGTTTGATAGGTGGGCTATAATGCTCCTCTTCCCCCAGGTCTGGTAGGGTTAATTTAATTAGGGTGAAATAGTGCTGTAATAACCACATCCTATTATGGTCGAATTTAAAAGACGAAATATTAAACTCGCCACAGATGGGTCTTCCGATAAATACCTGCCATGTATGAAACAGATATTCAATTCACGCATGTGTATCAAGTTTATACTTGTGACGATGTGCGTGATGAATTTTTCGAAGATGAATAAAATATTTCCCAAAGTTGATGAACAATTCCAACATCTTTTAAAGCTGATTTCACTGTGCTTGGAAAATGTACCTGTAAATGACATCTGTATACTTCAAACGTATAAGATGGCCTCAAGAATTAAGTTTTCGTGCCTGATTATTGGATGGCATGTTTTGGCTAGAGCAAAATATTGCCGGAAAACCCACAACTCCCATTATACCAGAATTACCGCACTGCGGTGGCCTAATGGTTAGAGCGTCGGCCTCGTAAACAGTAGGTAATGGGTTCAATCCCAGGCCGGGTCATACCAAAGAGCATCAAGATGTCTTGCCGGCATCATTGAAAACTGTTGACCGCTTCTCTCTTGCAGGAAACAAGTCTTTTTGAATTTGGTGCTAATAACGTTTTTATGGAATATGGAATAGGTCTTGGGATTATGGACGCGGATATTCTCCAGTGGCGTGGGAACGTAATTGAAGGTGGGCGGGGGGCGATCGACTATCACAGCCCAACAGGCGAGGGTCGGGCTCCGGGGTCCTAGATCGCCGGAGATGCGTTCTGAGCGTTTTCCCGGCAATAAAACTGATCATACTGCATGCAGATTTATGGTTCTATTTTCACGATTTTTTTCGCAATTATAAACACGCATCGATATTGAAAATGTCGCACCTCATGCTTGCATCCATTTCATTTTCTAATTATATTTAAAACATACAAAACGATGACTTTTAGTTCTTGGAAGGGAAACCAATATGCCTGCCGACACGTTTCATTCACCCAAAGATAAAACAAGGAAATCCTCACAGCCAAACAGGCGAGGGTCCAGGGGCCGCCTAGGCCCCGGAAGCTCCGAAGTCCCAGATCTCCGGAGATGCGTTCTAAGCGTTTCCCCGGAAATAGATTCGAACATAACGTATGCAGATTTATGGTTCTATTTTCAAGATTTGTTTTCGCAATTATAAGCACGCATCGATATTGAAAACCTCGGATATCATGCCTGCATCCATTTGACTTTCTACTTATATTTAAAACATACAAAACGATGACTTTTAGTTCTTGGAAGGGAAACCAATATGCCTACCGATACGATTCATTCACACAAAGATAAAACAAGGAAATCCTCACAGTCAAACAGGCGAGGGTCCAGGGGCCGCCTAGGCCCCGGAAGCTCCGAAGTCCCAGATCTCCGGAGATGCGTTCTAAGCGTTTTCCCGGAAATAGTTTCGAACATAACGTTTGCAGATTTATGGTTCTATTTTCAGGATTTTTTTCTCTCGCAATTATATGCACGCATCGATATTGAAAACCTCGGACATCATGCCTGCATCCATTTTACTTTCTAATTATATTTAAAACATACAAAACGATGACTTTTAGTTCTTGGAAGGGAAACCAATATGCCTACCGATACGATTCATTCATACAAAGATAAAACAAGGAAATCCTCACAGTAAAACAGGCGAGGGTCCAGGGGCCGCATAGGCCCCGGAATATCCGAAGTCCCAGATCTCTGGAGATGCGTTCTAAGCGTTTTCCCAGAAATAAATTCGAACATAACTTATGCAGATTTATGCTCTATTTTCACGTTTGTTTCGCATTTAAAGCACGCATCGATATTGAAAAAATCATACTTCATGGAGCTTCATGCCTGAATCCATTTGACTTAGTTATATTTAATACATAAAAAACACACATAAAAAAAACGATGACCTTTTAATACATCATGGAACATTAGAACCAATATGATCCCGATTCATTGGTTCATACTTCATGTACACAAAGCTAAAATAAGCGATCTTCGCAGCCCGACAGGTGAGGGTCGAAGGGACGCCTAGGCCCCGGAAGCTCTGGGGTCTCAGGTTGTCGGAGATGCGTTTCACTGGAAATAAATCTGAACACAATGTATATAGATTTATAGTTCTTTTTTCACATTTGTTTCGCATAAACACGCATCGATATTGAAGAATATGCTCGACTCCATTTGAATTCCTGGTTTAACACAAACAAAACAGGCCTGTAACACACCACTACACGTCCTGGCACTCTATCGGTAATTTTTATGTGGGGACATGCTCACTTAGAAGTGCCGAAAAGTGGGGGGGCCCAAAGATATTCGGCCCCCCCCCCCATATCATTAGTGGGGGGCCCCTGCCCCGGTCCCGACGCCAGTGTTCTCTAATGGAAGACGGCTGAATTATGAATGACGGGGCTGACGCTTGTAATTCCGAATTTTTTTAAAGCGAGTTTAGCGATTAAAATTCAAATCCCACCAATATAGAAGACGTCAATCATATATATAAATATCCGTCCGTGCGCTTGGGTGATCTTGTCAGTTCCTGTGTAATATCGATAGACAACCGTGTCCCATTGTCAAGATTCTTCTATCCTAAAGAAAGCTCTCCGCTTTGCTGGTATCCCTTTCGCCGCGTATACGTGTCATTCTTTCCGCATTCGAGCTTGTACGACCGCTAGTTTGTGTGGTATGTCTGAGGATGAGTTAATAAATATGGCACGTTTAAAGTATGTGGCTACACGTCATGTTACATGTAGACTGTATACATATAACTTTTGAATACCATTTCTGATCCTGGGAAGTAAGTGTGGGTTTATGTGTCCTCCATTGTGTACTGCGCTCACAGACCACCAGTCTAGGATTTTTACTTAGCTTCAGCATGTAAGCAAACATCTGTAAGGTGGGGTGGGTGCAGGGGTTTAAAATGGATTCAGTTTCCCCCTATCCTTCAAACAGATGTTGAAGACCCACGTCCAGACATCCTCATTTCATTTAGGTAGTAATTACATTTTGGGATTAAGACATTTGTGAAGGCATTTCATGAAGTTCTGTGTTCAGTGCCTTGCCTCTTCTGAATGGGCAATGGAATAGACATTTCGATCCTCGACTTCGGGTAAGTTCTCGATGAATATGTCAAAGCTTGACGGTATAGGGTAAAGATGAGGCTGCAGTCTTTCATGTAGGTTGACTTCAATTCAAAATTCGTTGAAGCAATATTATGGTACCTGTTGTGAATACTGATGATTAATAGGAGCAGTGTTAGCGAGCATGGTGGGGATGTGTGTGTAGAGGCACGCACATGTGGGTAGTATTTGTGAGCATACCCGGTACTTGGTATATCGACCCAAAGTTTTAACGGAAATCTACATGGGTGAGTTATCTCAATTGACCCCCCTCCCCCTCCCCCCCCCCCAGCTCGATTACTAACTGGGTGGGGGGGGGGGGGCAGAGCCTATTACCAATGGCTACCAAGGGCATGTCGGCAGCCATCTGGAGCAATTGGTTGGGATGCTCGCTGGTTCTGTCCTCAAGTCGTGCTCACAAGTACATATCCTCGCCATGCTCCCTGTGTAAATACTTATTAAATGTCTGCGGCCATCAGTATTTGTTGATATGATGAAGTATTTGCTGATATCGTGAAATGATTTACTGATATTCAGAGAGACCATCAAATCATTTAATGATATCATAAATCATTTGACTATATCACTAAATGATTGAAGTATTTGTTGATATCAGCAAATGATTTGAAGATATCAGTAAATACTCTTTATTTGTTGTTGTCAGCAAATGATTTGCTGATATCGCTAAATCATATGTTGATAGCAACGGATTTGCTGTTATCAACAAATGATTTATTGTATATATATATTCCCATAACCATATGTTCATAATTTTCTATTTGTGTTGTGTTAGTATAGTTTTGCGTATGATATATACCGGTGTTTTGATAGTGGTGAATATATTCTCAACATCACCCAAATCGCTTTAGTGAATAGTAAATGGTACATGTCATTTGTCGGTACATGTAGATGGCTTTACCAGTAGGGATAAATTAATTTATCAAAAAAACAGGACGAGAAGAGAGCAGGCATTGAATTTTAGTCTTATTTCCACCTTCCGCCATATTTAATGATATCGTAAAATGATTTGCTTTTATCAGCAAATCTATTTGAAGATATCAGCAAATGATTTGCTGATATCAGCAAATTATTTGAAGATATCAGCAAATATTCAATGTGTCAACAAATGCCAAATAAAAAGTAAAACGGCTTGCCGTACTGTCAGTATTTCCACAAACTGGAGTAATGGAAACAGAATGAAAATTATTAGCTGCCCAGTCCGCCTTTCCTTATGTCTATGTACAGTATCGGACAATTCATGTTCTGATGTAGCATTTTGATAAATTGACGATATAAGATGCACATCACATATGTCGTCGTGTCATCCATCAACCTAAATCGTAGCATATCCATTTGTCAGTTTACCAGGTGTAAAAATAGGTAAAACCAGATCATGGCAGCGTCTGGTCGATTCAACGGATCACTTGACAAATCCTCCTACTGCGATATACTGATACTAATACAAGGTTTCAGACGGTGGGACGTGACCCACAAAAAACAAAAGGCGGGCACGAGAAAAACACTAAGTAAACTTAACAAATCACAGAAAAACGGTCATGAATCATGAAGAAGGCGATAGCAGTGACAGTGAAGCAGAAGATGGAACATTATCTGAGTAAGAAATCGCGAAATCGCGTGAAACAGTCGCGGTGACGAAAACCACTTGGGACGAAAAACTGAACAAACTCGACTCGATCTTGACACATGTAGACCTAACGGAAGTAAAACATTTGATGCAATTCCACAGTGACATGATTGAAAAACTACTGCAAGAAAACAAAAACTCAATGAAGCCAGTAAGAAGCTAGCAACACATACGCAAGCCTGATTCTAACTCTGAGGTACGAAAATGACAATCTGGAACAATACACTCGCCGAGAATCGCTGCGTATTTCTGGCTTAGGCTAATGACACTTGATTCCCGTCAGCTTGTTTTTCAAAAGTGATTAGGGCGGGGTCATACTTTTCATTATTCATTATTTAAAATATCATCATTCGGCGGTCATTTTTGGAGAATGTTTAAAACAAACGAGTTACCTCTCCTGACGGAATTTTCCACGGGAGCATATTATTTTCATATTTTTTTCTATTTCCATCGTTAGATTTGATGTGTCTTTGAGGTTGTTGAACAAAATGAGGTTGGCTTAACATTCAGCTGATTTCAATATGTTCAAAGGGAGAAATTGCGCTTGGAAAGTGAAACAAAGTACATGTAGGAAAAGATGCAAATAACGAAAATAAATGAATATAATGAAAAAAACGGGCGGCAGGTGAAATGACAAGCGGGCGACTGACAGGAAACAAAGAATCAATTGCGGACGGCCTTACCTGAATCTACAGATGAGTACGTCGAGAAGAAAGTCCGTAAGCTGGCAAAAGACCTTGATGTTGATTTCGCCCCTGGTGACATTTCGGTGTGACATCGAGTCGGTAGAAAAGTGGAAAGGGATAGGGTTTTTCCCCGAGGTGTCATCGTCCGGATGGTTATCCGGAAGAGGAGGAAGAGATGCCGAAAGAAGAAAATTTTGAAATTTAAACCAAAACACAAGTCTGTGATAGACTTATGATTTGTAATATCATTATGCTTGGTTTCTGTGATACACTTATTATATGTTTTCCTGCCGAGTGTAAAATTCCCGCCATATTATTATTGTATACCGGTATATATTCATGTTTATCTCTATACTCTGTATCATGAGAAATGAGAATAAACCTGATTCATTCATGATCCATGTAGGGCAGTGTTCCAGATCGGTATCTCCAACAGAAGGACTCACAGAGGGTGAAAATACAAGAATCCCGTGCGAAAACGGACACATGGCTCATCTTCACGTAAACACCTCAAACTTAAAGTTTATATTATTTCTGGAGTGAGATACCATAAGATCGAAAAGAATGCCACCATAATGTGCGTATTGTACTTCTCGCACGTCGAGAATATGAATAAAAAGAACAGAACGCGTTTTCTGAAAAAAATCGGTGCAGTCGCTGTTTCTGACCGACCAAAGTGAAATTTTCATTTGTTTCAAAAGGAAATGGTTTGGTTGGCAGGATCATTATCGGGATCGCAGTACAATTGTCTATAAAATTTGTTAAAAAAGTAACTTAGCTGGGGATGAACTGTACTGTAGGAAATATAGGATTAAATTTCTCAATGAAAGGTGTCAGTTCCGATCCACTGTCGCCAGTTCCGATCCAGCCTCGTTTTGAGACCTCTGACCCAGATATACACAAATGTAATCGTCAACATGATAACTTTTCCCCCAAATTAAGGTCCGAGTTGGATATTTCGTTTTGCAGGTCTTCATCTCATAAGTCTACTTTTGGCGATAAAGAATGTGGCTTTGTGGGGTGATAGTGACATCGTCCAGCCGATCAAGTTGGCAAGATAGATTGGACACTGAAACATTTCTTATACTCACTGGAAAAAGGTAGTTTATTATATAAAAAAGAAAAGAAATGCGAATCCATATAACAGTATTAGCACCAAATTCAAAAAGACAATCATAGTATACATAAACATAGGCTTGTTTCCTGCAAGAGAGAAGCGGTCAACAGTTTTCAATGATGCCGGCAAGACATCATGATGTTCCAAAAATATCAAATCCGTATCGCTGATCAGTATTTTTAATCCATAATATTCGTTGTAAAGTCGTCGTCTAAAGAATGATGTATCTCAGTCACGCTTTGATTGTGACTGTTCATATGAGTACCATGAGGATCTTGAAGTACATGGGTTCATACGGCCCCTAGCCCCGGATTAAGCGGAATTAGATACAAGTTACGAAACGTAGCGCCATAGATCTTGCAAGCTACGCTCGTATTTTGCTATCAGCATGCGATGTATATCGCCAAATTTGAGAAACTTTGAGTGGAGGCGTTTGGTGGTGTAGCCCTGCTATATAAGTTTCTGCAACAATGTTTTGTGACGTTGGTTAAAATCGTCACATTTAACACAGGATCTAGCAAATGCTACTAGGCGTGATATGTATACGCCATATGCAGGTCCCACTGGAATATTACTGTACAGAAAGGGATAGTTTACGATGTCGAAATTGTAATCATCTCTTTTGTCATAGTCGACGAGAGAGAAGGCCCGCTTCATTTTTATAGAGATATAGGTCTAAATATGATGTGCCTGTAAGGTTATCTGTAGTTTCCTTCAAATCCAGTGAAGGTGGATATCTATCCTTCACTGCGTCATTTATATAGCGATTATCCACAGCGAGAAGATCGTCTATATAGCGTTTGGTGAATGAGAAGGAACGGGCTTTGAATGGATGGGTTTTTGAAAGCGACTGCAAAAAGTCATATTCATAAGAGAACAGATATAGGTCAGCCAATAGGGGTGCACAATTAGTACCCATTGGAATACCTATATGCTGTTGATATATTGTGTTGCCAAATTTCACATAGATATTTTTAATGAGAAATTCAAGCAACTCTATAAACAAAGAAACATCCCATGAATGATATCTCTTGTATGTAATAGAGCTAAAGAATGCTTTATGGCTTCCGACATTATTATATTAGAAGCGTCTAGTCCGCGTCATTCATAACTCAGCCGTCGTCGATTAGAGAATATCCGCGTCCATAATCCAAAGACCTATTCCATATAACAGTATTAGCACCAAATTCAAAAAGACAATCATAGTATACATAAACATAGGCTTGTTTCCTGCAAGAGAGAAGCGGTCAACAGTTTTCAATGATGCCGGCAAGACATCATGATGTTCCAAAAATATCAAATCCGTATCGCTGATCAGTATTCTTAATCCATAATATTCGTTGTGAAGTCGTCATCTAAAGAATGATGTATCTCAGTCACGCTTTGATTGTGGCTGTTCATATGAGTACCATGAGGATCTTGAAGTACATGGGTTCATACGGCCTCTAGCCCCGGGTTAAGCGCAATTAGACACAAGTTACGCCATAGATCTTGCAGGCTACGTTCGTATTTTGCTATCAGCATGCGATATGTATCGCCAAATTTGAGAAACTTTGAGTGGAGGCGCTTGGTGGAATAGCCCTGTTTTATAAGTTTCTGCAACAATGTTTTGTGACGTTGATTAAAATCGTCACATTTAACACAGGATCTAGCAAATGCTACTAAGTGAGATATGAATACGCCATATGCAGGTCCCACTGGAATATTACTGTCCAGAAAGGGATAGTTTACGATGTCGAAATTGTAATCATCACTTCTGTCACAAAGTCGAGGAGAGAGAATGCCCGCTTCATTTTTATAGAGATAAAGATCTAAATATGATGTGCCTGTAGGGCTGCCTGTAGTTTCCTTCAAATCCAGTGAAGGTGGATATATATCCTTTACTGCGTCATTTATATAGCGATTATCTACAGCGATAAGATCGTCTATATAGCGTTTGGTGAATGAGAAGGAACGGGCTTTGAATGGATCGGTTTTTGAAAGCGCCTGCATATAGTCACATTCATAAGAGAACAGATATAGGTCAGCCAACAGGGGTGCACAATTAGTACCCATTGGAATACCTATATGCTGCTGATATATTGTGTTGCCAAATTTCACATAGATATTTTTAATGAGAAATTCAAGCAACTCTATAAACAAAGAAACACCCCATGAATGATATCTCTTGTATGTAGTAGAGCTAAAGAATGCTTTATGGCTTCCGACATTAATATATCTACGATCAGTTTTCTTGAACACAGATACTATTAACGAACTTAGACGGTCAATAAGGTCCTGATGAGGGATTGTAGTATAGAGAGTCGAGAAATCCCAAGTGGATACATGTCTGTACGGTATGTGACCTTTAGTATCAAGTTCTTCCGTAAGACATTTTGAGTTTTTCAATATCCACATACATTCAACGCCAGAGTTCTTAGAAATAGTGGCGCAATACCTTTCCCAAAATGCTTTTACCTCCTGAAGGCCCTCTTCAATAGGGTTGAAAGAAGCTTGGTGGTGCAGCTTCTAGAACCAGCTATGAATCAAGCTTTGTATGGTGATTTATGCATTTTAGGAGTCCAGTATAGTTTTGGTATGTCGTTATGATTGGTTGGAAGACAAATACCTCTCTCCCTGAGAAACTTTTTGTGATTGTTAAATAAATCTTCCAGAGTAAATGCAGTTTGGGAGTAAGTAGGCGTATTTGATGAAGATATGTCTACACTCAATTCTTTAACCAGCACCTGGTAATAGTAATATTTACATATGAATATTATATTATTCGGAGCTTTGTCTGCTGGGACTATGACGAATTTACTCTGGAGATTTGCTAGAACTTCTTGCGAATTGGGGCTTCTCAGTACTTGTTTTGCTTGGGGAAGGGTACTTCTGTCAATATGGCGGATTGTTTCAACGACCTTGCTCTTGGTGAGGTCCAGCCAATCAGCGAGTACTGTAGGTTCAACTTTTTCTCGCTTAGACCAATCAATAACGTAGTTCCAAAGCAGACAGGACTATCTTTTGGTCTGCCTTCAGATTTATATTTCTCGGCTCTCTATATTTAGGTCCCTTCATCAGGAGTAATCTTAGGTCCTTATCACTCACCACATCAAGGTCACCAGTCACAACATGTTTGCGTGATGTATAGATAGATTCGACGATTCACAATCACAACTATAGCCCCCCGACGTGTATAAGTCCCAGTCAAACTCCTTGACAGCATCAGAGTAATTGAATATTTTGGTGGCTATAGATTTAGTATACTTATATGAAATGCAAGGAGGTTCTGTGAACGTAAAATAGTTTGGTACAGTGTTGCGTACCTCTGGATCATTCAGGATTCGAGGCACAATGTTATACACACCCGTTCATATTTTATGAAAGAAAGTCTAACAGCATTAGGGTCAATCAAACTTTTAGACACACATTCCCTGTAAATGGTTATATTTAGCCTCAAAATTGAACACTGAAACAGCTCGCCCTTCGTGTTGCGCGCCTACACTACAGTACTCGCGTGGGCAACGGGTTTTGTCAAAAAGGAGCCCGGTTTCGTAAATGAACAAAGCAATATATTTTGAATTCTCGGGGTAAAGTTTAGAACAAATTGTCCTTTTAACGTTCAATTCGATATGTTAATTTAGAAAAGGCTTGATGGATAATACATTCCTTATTCAGGTGACGGTTTCGGGGAGGGTCATAACTTTTCATATACCATCGAAAAAAAAACCCAAAAAACGCATTATTAATAGTATACCGGGTACACTGGAATATAAATCATTTGCGGTCAGTTTGTCCACGAGGAAAGCATTGTTTGTATGCGTCGATGCAATCGTGGGCCTAAACCCCGCAACGTTAATGTCCTAAAGGGAATTCGCACGGAGCAAGGAAATTAGGAACGTTATCCTGTATGCCTACGTGTGAATTACAATAGTTAAGATGATATAGAAAGTAAATGGTTGAGGAAATTAATGCCTAATTACAAGAGTAGTTTTTACGTTTGCCACAACCAATTGCCATTTCTGCACGAATGGTTTCATACAAGGGATTCAATGTAAAGTTCCCAGTTTAACGTTCCACAATGTCCGCACCGGTATCGATAAAAACAGCTTTTTTGCAAGTTTATTCAGAGATCAGCTGTCGCTACTAAACATAGCAATTCACATTTTGTCGAACGTATATTTACATCCATTTTAGTGTATATAACAATTTATAGGGCGGTGGCCCATATTTCGTTTCTTAAAAATGATGCAGAGACGCTGTCAGACAATAGAGCTCGGCAAACAAATAGTACCCAGGAGGTCAATTCCTCAATTTGATGAAGAACTCCTAAGTCGTACTGTCAAAGTTTGTTTCTGTATATACAGTATAGTTTTGTGAGTTCCGAATCAGGGGGAGCTGCGAATCACTTTCCTAATTAATGCCTGATATTTCTTGAAATAAAGTCTCTGTATAAATCTGTTTTCGGTTTATTTGAACGCCTGTTTCTGTGAACTCAAATGAATCTCAAACAACCGACCTGCATTATTTCTTCACCGGTCAATTGGGCAACGTAATACTTCCGGTACTGTGCCATAACAAATTGACACCAGGTCGAAAAACACGTGCGATTTTTCAACTGGTGAATCTACACGAAATAAGGTGGGTTTAGGCGGCAATTTCAGTATTTATGATAGAGTGCTAGAATGATCAAACAAAATATGTAATGATTTGCGATGAATGTTAACTGACCAGCATTGTAACATAGTGCCGCTGTAGTGAGGTCAATTCCGAATCAACGAAATACGCACCGTTTATAACTTGAAATCGGTTAATAAGGGACGGTCTCAGAACTACAACAACAGCAGCAAACCGTCTTTAAGACAGACTGGTCAATCCGTCGCATTGTAAAGATTTTCATAAGAAGACTTTAATCTCCAAGAAAAATCTACTTCACATGATTCCCACATAAAAGCGCCCGTCACCAAAATAACGTCCTTTTTCGCAAATAGGCCTTAATTCACGTCACGTTTTTCGTAGACCATATTAGCATATATTAGTTTTTCTATTCTTCTGGGGAATACACTTAGGTACCGTTTTTCAGTAAGAGATGGCATATGAGAATAATCAGATCGAAACAGAGCAGCCAAAAATTTATATAATCATCATTAGTCGAAATGGAGGACTTTCACTGTAATTCCGTCACTGTCATTTCCAAAGATTATATAACGAGAAAATCTGCAATATTTCGGAGTATATTAAACTTTATATAAAACTTGACAGCAGTAACTAAGCGATAATACGTAGAAAGTCTGCTAATAGAGAATGCATTCTCAGTAACGAGCGCTTCAAACTTTTAAAGTAACTTCTAAACCGTGATTCCGTCATGCTGGAATTCATGTTCAGGGCCTTTTCGACAACGCTCGATCTGTGCGTCATATGTGTCTGGATTGCATCAGTTAATTATTCGTTTACAGGGTGGGACAAATGCAACATTGAAATCTTCTTCAGGGCCTTACCGGCCTATGCATGGTTGATTAAGAAGATGACCCCTAGACTAATAAAAATTCTATTCTCAGTGCCTGTAACGGCCGCTAGATGGCGTGAGCCGCATCTCACCAAAATGATTCGCAACTGCCCACGCTGGTGCACTCAAACAGAAGCCATTTTCTCATCGATTGACAAGCCCGATTTGAGAAATTCTTGCATACAATTCTCGACAACAGATTTTCCTATAATATTAGACCAACAATCGCTCTCAACTCGTAACAGAACGAGCGCTAGCAGTCTGGATGTAAAAGGTGATTCGGAACTCCCCAATTAACTGTACGTAGTAACAAAATGTAGTTGAACAACCCCGCTAAGTAGCTACTGGGAAGCGTTTATTGGCTCAAAAAATGATGACGTCACAACTAATCGATGTTTGTTTTAAATTTCGCCATCCCCTCCACCACAATACTATAACTGAACAAACTAAGGAAATAACATTTCTGACCTAATATCTTAAGATGTTGTGCCATCGTTTGTCAGAATTCTTGATATCGAATGATTTTTATGCATGTGGCTAACTGCCAACAATCAAATGGCTCTGGTGCACATTTTTGCTTGACTAAGTTTTTTCAAAGAGATCACGGGTTCAACACAATAGCACAGAATAATCAGGCGATATTGTTGACATAATCCGTTAGCAACAATATCTTAGAGAAGTTTCTTAACAAGAACAGAAGCAAGATGGGGAATAAACTTCTCTACTTCTAAACAAAAGGACAAAAGACGGGGGACAAAAGAAGGAGCAAAGGAAAAATAGGGGATTTTGCTGAAGAGTTGCACAAAGGGAGATAACTTAAGAATAAAAAACGAATTGAATGTTTGATTGTTCATAATGAAAAAAAATTTTTTTTATAATAAACTGTACTCCGCACGAGATGATTCAAATAATACTGATGATAATCTCTTTCTGAACCACTCTGTAAAACTATCAAATGAAGAGCAACATTCATGTGAAGAGAGACTCACTTTAGATGAACTAACTAACGCAACGAAAAACATGAAAACTGGAAAATCTCCCGGATCCGATGGCTTCCCGATAGAATTTTATAGATGTTTTTGGGACGAACTCGGGGTATTTCTTTTACGCTCAGCAAATCAATCATTTGAAACGGGAACATTATCGTCGTTTCAGCAGCAGAGCTACATATCATGCCTACCAAAGGAAGGTAAAAATAGAAAATTTATTAAAAACTGGCGCCCAATATCACTTTTAAATATAGATTACAAAATTATATCAACGTGTATAGCTAAAAGAATACGGGAAGTTTTACCATCAATAATTGACGAAACACAAAAGGGGTCCATGAAGGGAAGGTACATCGGGGAAATAACAAGACTTTTGTTTGATCTTATAAATCATGCTGAGGAAAACAGTATTCCTGGTCTACTCTTCTTGATCGATTTTGAAAAGGCCTTTGATTCGGTGTCTTGGAACTATATAGAAAGATACCTTTTATCTTTTAATTTCGGAAATAATATTATACGGTGGATCAAGACATTCCAAAATGATAGCAAAAGCTGTGTTGTAAATAATGGGTATATCTCTGAATTTGTCAGTTTACAAAGGGGTTGTCGACAGGGGGACCCGATATCTCCATATATTTTTATCCTTGTTGCGGAGACCCTTGCTATCGCCGTTAAACAGGACAGAAATATCAAAGGAATAACAATAGAAAACACAGAAATAAAAATTCAGCAATATGCTGATGATACTACTTTGATTCTCGACGGCTCGAGGGAATGTCTTGAAGCAGCCATGGGTCTCTTGAATAAGTTCTCTTCTTCATCTGGATTATATCTCAACGTAGATAAGTCAATCGCAGTGTGGATAGGCCAGAAAAAAGGTAGTACTGTCCAACTATGTCCTCATTACAGGATAAACTGGGATCCAGGAGGATTTAAGCTACTTGGTATCTGGTTTTACCCCAACATGAATGATACTGTTGAAAAAAATTATAACGATAAAATGACCTCTATTAAGAAAATTTTAGGAAGCTGGTTCAGAAGAAATCTGACCCCTATAGGCAAAATTACAGTTATTAAAACACATGTTCTTCCGCTTTTAGTACACCTATTTTCAGTCCTACCAAACCCAAATAAAACTTATATGGCAAACTTAGAAAAAAGACTTTTCCAGTTCATATGGAACGGTAAGCAAGACAAAATAAAACGAAAAAGAATCATTATGTCCAAAACAGAAGGCGGATTGGCTATGATAAATTTTCAAGCTTTTGCATCATATCTGAAGGTGAAGTGGGTAAAGAGAGTAGTGGAGGACGACGGTATTTTTGGGACATTGGTAAAAAACATCTTGCGGCCTGCTGGTCATGATGTTTGGTGTCTAGATTCTGCAAGCATATATGCAGTTCAAAAACAAATAAAAAACCCGTTCTGGCGTGACACACTCGGATCATGGGCAGGATGTGTGGAATATTACGAAGCAAAAGACAAGAACTACAACAATCTTCTGTTTGACCTTGTTCCGATATCAGAGTGGAATGATATACGCCGCTGGGTGGATGTGGGTGCATCCTATATTACTGATCTCTTAAATGAGGATGGTACACGTTTTTTAAAATTCAATGAATTCCAGACTAAATTTGGAATCAAACCTATCTATTTCATCCTCCATTGTGCAATAATTCACAATATATCGAATGAAAAACGTAGAAATATAAAAAACGGTACTTTTATTAAAAATATTAGGAATCAACGAGAAGTATACAGACGATTAATGAATCAAACATGCTTAAAATTTATTTACAGTATACTTGTTAAAAGGATTGAAATCAAACCGCAACGAAATCAGGAGAAATGGGAAGATGAACTAAATTCAAAAGAATTGCCTTGGGCTTCAATATACAGATGCATCTATGGTACCTCAATGGACACCACCCAACAATATTTTCAATACCAAATCATTCACAGAATACTTGTAACCAATTCTCTTTTAAAATTATGGGGTAAAACCGATACCGATATGTGTACCTTCTGTAACCAAGAGAAAGAAAGTATCCTGCATTTGTTTTACGAATGTATTTATTCGAAAGCAATTTGGAGAAATCTTCATACATGGTCGAATGAAATAGAAATTCAAATGGAGGCGCCGTCCGGATCCCAAGTAATCTTGGGTAATACAGGTTCTGTTCTTAACGATCACCTGCTGTTACTCGGTAAACAATATATATACAGATGTAGATATTACAATCTGAAGCCTGCTTTCGATGGTTTAATGGACACTGTGATCAGAACCAGAGATATTAAGAGGTATATCTATACAAAAAATAAGAATCTCTCTATCTTCGCTCAGAAGTGGGGTCCCCTGGCGTAACCACTAAGCAGTATTAACCTTTTGGTATCTTATGAATATTTGACTTAATATATCTTTTCCTTTTATTTTTATCAGTTCGGTGGAAATAGCGTACGGTGAAATGTCGTTTCTTCCAAAATTGTTTTTTTGTTCGTAATTGTGGATGCAGCGGCACGTGTGTGTGTGTGTTTATCTGTGTGTGTGTTGTCCTGTTCGTGTCAACATGAAAAATGTTTTAGTTAAACTTAACAGTTAAGTGTACTGCTTCAATCAACAAAGAGCTCACTTTACTGATTGAATTATATTGGAGCTCACCGTACTGATTTAATTATATTAGAGCTCACTGTACTGATTGATTTATATTAGAGCTCACTGTACTGATTGATTTATATTAGAGCTCACTGTACTGATTGAATTATATTAGAGCTCACTGTACTGATTGAATTATATTGGAGCTCACCGTACTGATTGCATTTCCAGGCACAGCTATACGGACACAATGATCATGTGTATCGCTTTTCACTGGTCCACTTTGTGTTCTGTGTTTCTAGGACATATTCCAAGGAGGTGATGTTTGGGTTGATGCCTTGGTATTTACTTCTGCACGTGGAACTCACTCCATTTTCGGTCACAAGAGCACACTGACCAGCCAGAATTTTTACTTTTTCACGTCCTATGTGGTCACAAGTATCCTGATACTCTGCCAGATAAATCTAGCTCATCATCGGTAGTCTTAGGTCTGTCCATGTGTAATAGTCAGGACTATAGTCGATGTCACAAAAACCATGTTATTCATATGTTAAGCTATTTTATAATAAAATAATATATTGTGAAAAAAAAAAAAAAAAAAAAAAAAAATTAACAGAAAATGAGTAATAATTGCTGCATTATTTTCTTTTTCACTATATTTTGTATTTTTCATTATTTTTGTAACCTTTTTTTGCTGCGAATTAGAAAAAATAACGGTGAATTAGTGAATAATGACGAATTAGAGAATGCGAATTAGAATTAATGGTGAATGTCATTATTCGCGAATTGGAGAATAATGGCTAATTTTCATCCAGGTCAAATGCCCGCTGAAGTTGACTGATGTCGACGAGCATCTCGCTAACCTCATATAGCCATATGCTAGGAGGGCGGAGATATTCCCGGCATCCTAACAAAGAACAGTCACAAGAAGGAATGTTCAACACTATCAAAACAGCAATTAACCCTCTTGTCATAATGTCGATGCCAGAGGAAGTCCGTTTTCATCTTATATAGGAATGTGTCAATATATGACGGTTCGAGCGGACCCTCGCGATCCAGTTAATCCACTAATCCAATGAAAATGAATTCATTTCCCAGGAAAACATCACAGATATCCCTTTTGTGGATACTTGGGAGTTTTATTTGTCATCTGATGAGGCTGAGTGATACCTCAGCTCTACGGCTGACTGGTTTACGGTCGTTGTCTTAACCGAAAACAACCTTGTATTTCATTCTATAACACGTGTGCCTATTACACACATCCTGCTAACCGTGCGTATATCTATACGCACGGTTAGCAGGATGTTTCGAGTAACAAAAATATCCGTTTTCAATTTTCTGGGGTTTTTTGCGCCGCAGAGACCTAAGTGGTTTTAACGTGCAACATTGTAAAAAGCGCCCAAAAATGTTTAGCAACATTGTAACGAACATCAATATCGGGAAAACATTGTTGAGTGCGCCTTGCAATGTTGCACAGTTACCCACGTGAAAATGCGTTTTAATAAAAACAAATCTACATTTGCAAGATAGTTTTCTTAAGAGAAACCGTTTCTAATAGAGGAAAAATCAATTCTAATAAGAGAAATTACATTGGAAAAGGCTCTCCTAGTACGAGGAATCACCTTTTTCAAATGAAATTTCTTGAGTGGTTAACAACCTAAGCAAGAAAATCTACTATAGACATTGTTGGATACACATTTAACCATTCAAGTTATCAAATGTAAGGATATTTTTCCTTACATTTGATAGCTTGAATGGTTAAATGTGTGTCCAACACTGTTTTTAGTAGATTTTCTTGCTTAGGTTGTTAACCACTCAAGAAATTTCATTTGAAAAAGGTGATTCCTCGTACTAGGAGAGCCTTTTCCAATGTAATTTCTCTTATTAGAATTGATTTTTCCTCTATTAGAAACGGTTTCTCTTAAGAAAACTATCCTCCAAATGTAGATTTGTTTTTATGAACAGTGTCCATATGAACAGTCACAATCAAAGCGTGACTGAGATACATCATACTCTAGATAACCACTTTACAACGTATATCATATGGATTAAGAATACTGATCAGCGATACGGATTTGATATTTTTGGAACATCATGATGTCTTCCTAGCATTATTGAAAACTGTTGACCGCTACTGTCTTGCAGGAAATCAGCCTAGTTTTATGTATACGATGTTTTATCCGTCTAATTTGGTTCTAATGTTATTATATGACGTAGGTCTCCGGATTATGGACGCGGAAATTCTTTATTGGACGACGGCTGAATATTTAATGACGGACTAGACGCTTGTATTTATAAAACGAATTTTCACGTGGGTAATTGTACAACATTATAACGCACGCTCAACAATGTTTTTCCCGATAGTGATGTTCGTTACATTGTTGTGAAACATTTTTGGGGGGAACTCTTCACAATGTTGCACGCTAAAATCACTTAGGTAGCTGTGGCTAAAAAAAACCCCAAAAATGGATATATTTGTTACTCGAAACAGGCACAGAAGTTGCGTGACGTATCACAATTGTGGTCAAATGGTCAATCTCTCTGTGACCCCAAATCGGAAAATCATTAAAAATCACAAAAATGTCTTGCGAATCACAATTTAGGTCACGATCAATTGTAAAGGTCACAGTGGCCCAAGAATCAGAACGTCATTTTCGTGAGCGGATACGTTAGGTGAAGTGAGTTTAGTACTACAGTAGTTAAAATGGTCAAAGGTCAAGGTCAATCAGCCCGAAGATCAGGAAATAGTTGAGAATCTTTATTCGGTGTTATAACCTCAATTCAGGTCTGTGAGATGTGACCAAAGTGTATCTATACCACCAAGTCATGACAAATATATTATTTGAGACGTGATCTCTCCACCGTTCTAGATTGTGCCTTTTGTCCATCGAAAGAAAAGCGTTTTGATTTCGCGGTCAAGGGTTACAGAATTGTCAAGTAGCAGCGTTGTATTTTGGGAAATCTAATTCTTACACTTCAAAATTAAAAAAAAGTTTGTTGTGTGGGCCTATATTGGAGCCAAAATGCCCTTTGTTCTTTTTGTTCTCTCAAATTTCTTGCGACAACTACTCGCCCCCACGGCAAGCAATATAAGAAATATTAGTGCATTGTTACTGAATTGGTACATTTGGTACAGCTTTACTGCAGTATTATTTGATGTAGTTGACAATACTAATTTACTTCGGTATAGCGTTCGCTTTTGGCATGGATATCATCAGCCTGCTTCCGAAATAAGCTTCTGTTTTAGTCGTCTTGGATAAGTTTGAAGTTTTTCGATAAACTTCCGTAAATGCCTCTTTGAGAAACTAGTTTGCATAAGATCTGACAGTTTAAGATCCAGTATCTTAGTCGAAGGAAAACATTGATCACTGTTGACGACGGTCGCCAATAAAGTTTTTATCCCTACCCTCAAACCAGTGTTTTCAGTACTTGTTATACGCAGCACATAGATTTTACTTTCGTTTCTATTATCAGTCATTTTTATTTATTGAAAAATATTTCTATTTGGTAAAATAGTGGTAAAATAATGATAAAGAAAAGCCTTCAATCATATAAGCATTCATAATTATCACTTTTCCCCCGAATAATCAGAAAGGCTTATTGAAAACGTATAATTATTTTCTGGTGAAGAACGAGCAGACAATCAGAAAATCCATAGGCAGCTGTCAATCATCAATTTGTCCTTCCGTATAAATTTGAAGACTTTTATCTAAATCATCGGTGGCTTGAACGTTTACCCACGTGCAAATATTAAAACAGTCACTCGGTATGAGATCAATGTATTCCAGGTTCTGTGGAATTGTGTGAGCTCACCAGAGATGTATCTTTCATCTCCGGTTGAAGATTAGGAGGAGTTCACCTTAAACTACATGAACAAAGAAAGTTCGGGGCAGCCGCGTTAGTCCAACGAAAATTTTAAAAAACTCCAGAGACTAACCATGTTATCTATCAGAATCACTAGTCGATGTGGAATTTAAGTTTTCCGCATTCTTAGACAGAAGTTTCACCATTGATGTCCATATACCTTCCCAGCCATCGCGTAGGGCTGAGGCGATTGTAACCTGAAGTAATGCGTCCATCGCCGGCGATTGTATGTCGCGTTGCTACATTGCTTGATGCTTCTGATGGCCGACATTGGAAATCTTTCACAACTGTAGCTGAAGTTTGGTGATTTTCTCACAATGAAGTTACAGGGATACCACCAAGCGAGAATAGAAGAGGATCGTATCCGCAAGTCATACGTCGCAAATGGCCCTTGATGGATTCAGAAGATTTCCGTTTGGTCCATCGAATGCACCGGAAAACTTTCAAATGTTCATGACACAAGGAGCAGAAACAGCTAGTGTGGCCTTAAGTTGCCTTACTCGCCGTCTGGACAAACTCAGTCCACATATGCAGAATTCCCGTGATGATATGACTCTCTTTGTAAATCTGTCGGAACAAACTTTTGCGATTTGATGCAGAGATAAGTGAAGTGAGCCTGTGAAATGGAGCATGCGCTGTCGGGTGGCTGAATGAATATACGATTGAAAGTTTTTTTACCTTTAGTTTACTTTTCATCAGAAATAAATGGCTGAAAATAGACAGGCCTGACAGGGATAAATCTATGTATTGCGCATAAGAAGTAAACTTGCAGCTTAATATACGGTTGAAGTTCATTTGTATACAGGTATATACCCATTATAATAAAGCATACATATAGATCCAATTCACCAGTGTGTATCGACCGTCACCATCGATCGTCATCGTTCTTCAACACTGACCAATGTTTCCCCCTAAATGGTAATAATACTTGTTCTAAGATAGCGACTATAAACCTGCTGTCGACCGTCACGGCCGAAACTGACCAATGTTTTCCTACAGACTAAGGCTCTCGATCTTAAGAATCCAGATAGACTCTGATCAATGTTTTCCTCAGAATAAAACGTTGGATCTTAAACATCCAGATCTTGTGCAAACTAGATTTTTTCATAATGGCATTTTTAAAATAATTTCTCGGACCAGTGTCGCGATATTAAACCTTACGGCAGAATCAGATGTCAATAACATCAAACTCCAAAGACGATCTGCTCGGTGGCAGCTTCATAATGAACAAGGAATATCTTCAAAAAAACTGATGAGCGAAGGAGTTTAAATGGAGAATGTGCTAAATGTTTTTTATGCATAGTAAGTATTTTGTTGAGGATAGCTATCCCCTTAGAGGGTCAAAATTGGACATTTTTTTTTATTTCTTCATTCAAATATTCACTATTTCCTCTAACATTTGGTGAAAAAATGAAATAAAAATTATAAATAGAAGTGCTTCAATATTAGGATTAAAACTTTAGTTTCCGAGGCCCTGGAACAATTAAACAGATTGCCTTAGCTTGGGCTTGGCTACTATTATTTTTGTCTGTTAAATTTCCCTTTCCAAAACTCATTTCCGCAGTATTATGGTAAGCTAATTATCTATTAGTCCTACTTATTTACATTAATGTACCCCCTTCTGATCAAAACCATGCAAACATCCTTATTTTTGTCCCCCGCCGCAACGCGGCCGGGCACTTTAAAATGGTTCTTGCTTCTTTGTGTCCGTGGATGTCCGTGGACGTCCGTGCATGTCTGTTCGAAACGATAACTTCCTAACGCTTTGTTGGATTCTTCCGAAATTCGGAATACGCATTCCTTGAGACAAGGCGCCAGTCCGTGTTGCATTTCAGCAACATCTGCCTGAAGGTGGCGCCACTGGTTCTTGCTTCTTTGTGTCCGTGGATGTCCGTGTACGTCCGTGCATGTCTGTTCGAAGCGATAACTTCCTAACGCTTTGTTGGATTCTTCCGAAATTCGGAATACGCATTCCTTGCGACAAGACGCCAGTCCGTATTGCATTTCAGCAACATCTGCCTGAAGGTGGCGCCACTGGTTCTTGCTTCTTTGTGTCCGTGGATGTCCGTGTACGTCCGTGCATGTCTGTTCGAAGCGATAACTTCCTAACGCTTTGTTGCATTCTTCCGAAATTCGGAATATGCATTCCTTGCGACAAGACGCCAGTCTGTATTGCATTTCAGCAACATCTGCCTGAAGGTGGCGCCACTGGTTCTTGCTTCTTTGTGTCCGTGGACGTCCGTGCATGTCTGTTGGAAGCGATAACTTCCCAACGCTTTGTTGGATTCTTCTGAAATTCGGAACACGCATTCCTTGCAACAAGACGCCAGTCTGTATTGCATTTCAGCAACATCTGCCTGAAGGTGGCGCCACTGGTTCTTGCTTCTTTGTGTCCGTCGACGTCCGTGCATGTCTGTTGGAAACGATAACTTCCCAATGCTCTGTTGGATTCTGTCGAAATTTGGAATACGCAGTCCTTGCGACAAGACGCCAGTCCGTATTACATTTCAGCAACATCTGCTTGAAGGTGGCGCCACTGGTTCTTGCTTCTTTGTGTCCGTGTACGTCCGTGCATGTCTGTTCGAAGCGATAACTTCCTAACGCTTTGTTGGATTCTTCCGAAATTTGGCATACGCATTCCTTGCGACAAGACGCCAGTCCGAATTGCATTTCAGCAACATCTGTCTAAAGGTGGCGCCACTGGGTCAAAATGGATCTTGGTCCATTGTGTCCGGGGATGCCAGTATGAATTCTTTACAAGCGATAATTTCCAAATGCTTTTTCGCATTCTCACAAAATTCGGCATGTACGCATTCCTTGCGACAAGACATTGGCTCAGCCGCTGCTATTGCATTTCAGCAACATCTGCCTGAAGGTGTCGCCACTGGATCTCGTTTCTTCATGTCCATTCCTGTTCGTGGATGTCTTTGCAAGCGATGTTCTTTGCAAGCGATAACTGCCAAATGCTTTGTTGGATTCTCCAGAAATTCAGCATACGCATTCCTTGCGACAAGACGCCAGTCGCCGGTTTCAGCAACATCTGCCTTAAGGTGGCGCCACTAAGTTTCTCTTCTTCTTGTCCGTTCCAGTTAAAATGGGTCTTCAATTTTGCTATGAAATCAATCTATTCCACATCATATGATTTACCCTAAAGCTTCTGCACGAACCATTTGTATCCACACATGTAACTTACTATATTAATTACAACTGAGTTCCTAAAGTTCGGGTGCACGCTGGGCATATGATCAATTTCCTGAATTGAACTGAATTCATCCTTGCTGGTCTTCAGACTGACAGATGATGGCATGCAGTTGTCAGTGCGGTTGTTCATGTACAGAGAGCTTTCCATGACTTTCATGTCGGAACACCACCACTACCCCCAGGGTGCCGAGCCGCACCCTCTATCTCCCAAACTAGCCCTCGCCCGACCTTCATATATATATATCTCCAATACATCTCGGCAGAAAGTTGAAATTTGTGTGTAGTCTGCAATATTGGTATAATTCTGCCATCCGTCAATGGATTGCAACCCCAAAAGGCTTCAATTTATCAGGCACAGACCCATGTTTTACCCCTCGGTCAATTTTGGCCATGGGGTATTGTCATCGTCTTGTACGTCCGTCTGTCCGTTCGTGAGCGAGATAGCCGGAAAACCATTCCGGTGATGAATTCCAAATTTGGTATGCTTATTTACCTAGTCAAGGACCAGAAGCGTATTGAATTAGGACCTGATTGGGTGGAAACCTTGGCGGCCATCTTTAATTTTATGCAAAATGGATAATGATCCATATCTCGGAAACCATTCAGCTGTTCAATACGAAATTTGATATACATCATCGATACATCAAGCAACTTTCAACGAATAACCAAACAGGCTTTTCTGATTAGCTGGAAACCCTGGAGGCCATCTTTAATTTATGCGAAATCGATAATGATACATATCTCGGTTACCATTCAATTGTTTTATATGAAAGTTGGTATATATCATCGATATATCCAGATACTTTGAATCGGGACCTGATTGACCGAAAACCTTGGCGGCCATCTTTAATTTAGGCAAAATCATTAATGATCTCTATCTCTGATTCCGTTGAAGTGCTCAATGTAAAATTTGGTAGACATCATTGATGCATCAAGAGACTTACGATGAATGACAGATCTGGTTTCTCTGATTGGGCGGAAATCTTGGCGGCCATTTTAATTTATTCAAAATCTTTAATGATGTTTATCTCTGACCATTTAAGTGTTCTATACGAAACTTGGTTTACAGCATCGATGTATGAAGAGACTTGCATTAATGAATAACCACATTAGTTCCTCTGAGTAGCGGGAAGGATGGGCAGCCATCTTTAATTTATGCAAAATCATTATTGATTTCTATCTCCGACACTGTTCAAATGCTCAATATAAAATTTGGTATACATTATCGATGCATCAAGAGATTTGTGGAATGAATACCGGTGTCTTTGATTGGATGGAAACCTTAGGGCTCATTTATAATTGCAAAATGTTTGATGTTCTGTACATTTGTAACTTGACTGCTTGGTATTCCTGACATCTTAGTTCAAATTGAATACATTATGAATGGCTGGTGCCCAGAGCCGAGGGGTTTTCAAATGCGCAGCTTCGTATTGTATAGGTAAGTGGGTCCATTGTCTGTAGACCTTGCTTGGAATTGGTTTTCATGCCAATCCGCCTCTGGGTCGCGCCACCTGGGGGACAAGTTAAAATTGCATCTCCAGACAATAACTTTTGAAAACCTTCAGGATTCTTTCAAAATTGGTGTGTGGGTACCTTGCCTCAAGATCTGGCTTGAGAATATTTTTTGTGTTGATTCGTATACAGGGGGCATCACCTGAAAGCTAAGTAAAGTGTTTCCAGACAATAACTTTTGAAAACCTTGACGGATTCATTTCAAATTTGGTGTGTAGGTACCTCACCTAAATTTCTCGTTTGGCATTGTTTTTCATGCTGATCCACATATAGGTGGTGCCACCTGGGGGCCAATTTTAAATTATATTTCCGGACAAATTATATGGTATTTATTTGGTATTTATATGCCCAAAGATGTCCTTGGGATTGTGTTTCGCACACATCTTGTGCCTATAAATCTAAATTTGGTGTCCGGGCAATAACTTGAAGACCCCTCTTCAGATTCTTCCCAAAGTTCGTATGCCGATACATGTACCTAGACTGTAGAACTCTGTTAAATCAGGATATTTATAATTTACAGACAGTGTCAGCGTACTGTTCCAGCTGTCTCCCCTCCAGTGATTGGTCATTCGACCCTGCCATTTTAAACTAATACGAGCATTTTCATTGGATCACTATTTATAGGAGCCACCCCAATCTTCATACACAATAACGTGACTGTCTCAGTTGACTGATGACATAGCGCGGCCTCGTTTTTGATTTCAAAATCTGCCGTCTAACTGGGAAAATGTTGCTGCATCAGTCGATCATTGGCCCTCCGTAGAAGGGTGCAATACTATAGGCTAATACATGTACCATGCCATGAGATGATGTTTGGGATTGCATTTCGTCCACTGCACCTACAGGTGGCAACACCTGGTGGCAAATTTAAAATTTGGTTTCCGGGCAATAGGCTGAGGATGCCTTCAGCTTCTTGTCAAATTTGGTTTGCAGATAATGCCTTGAGATGTCACTTGGGGTTGCTTCTTGGTTACATAATTTCCATGCTTCACTGCATGGAAACTATATTATAGAAGCAATCAACTTTCAGTCAACCGTTCTGAGTTGATCTTAAAACTTGGGAAGGCAGAAAGACCCTTCCACATCCAACGCCTATGAAGCAGCAGTTGCCTCCCTCATGTATATCCCCTGAGACCAACAATGCTAAAAAATATTGCTGCCATTTCGGCGGGGGACCTAGCATCCTCTGGCTGCTTGTTGTTTCTAATTATGACAGTGACACTTCACTCAGACACCCGCCGTGAAGTCATCTACACAGGTGTGAACAAGTTTAGCAGGTTTTTAAAGTTTAAATTGGACTTTAAACCGACTTGATGAAAAAAACTTAGTGTAATAGTTACCCAGAATCAACAGGAATTCGAGTAGGTCCCATTAGACAGATTAAAAATGTATTTGACAATAGAATTCAAGCAAACAATAGGGATTAATTCACCAGATGTATAGCTGGACACATTTTGCCCGATTTCTAGCCTTTCATTTTTGTACAAAATCCGAAATTCAAACGTTTATTTCTCGAAAAGTATCCATGCTACGCTTTTGAAATTTGGCATGCTTGTTACTTATAAGGTGATCTAGAAAACTTTATCTCACTTTTTGTAAGTTCGGCTTCGTTTTCTAATTATCCAACTTTTAAGACAAACGACCGTAAAAAAGTACATTTTTTTCAATTTATTTTAGTAAAATAGTTATAAAAACAAAACCAGGCAAAAATTTTAAAAAATGAGATAAGGTTTATTAGTTCGAATTGTCTCCTACCAAGGTATGCCATCAAAGTTGAAACAAGACCAACAGTTTTCATGAAATTTCAATTGAAAAATGCCATCAAAGTTGAAACAAGACCAACAGTTTTCATGAAATTTCAAATTGTTTTAATTTTAATTTTTTAAAATTGGAATATTTTCTACACAGTAGCAGCGTCAGTTATACAAATCATATAGTTGGAATCCCTACGATGTATGCTTTCATAAAATATATAGTTTATTGTGGTTATCTTGTATATTTATTGATACCGATGACAAATTGTCATGGGGATGCAAAAACTGCCTCTAAGGGGATAGCTATCCTTAAGTATTTATTTGCGCATGAGTAACTGGCACACATTTTTCAGATGTAACCATTTGTTTCTATTTACCATCCGGTGTTGCTTCGTCCTCAACGGACTAGGTATTGTCAGTGTCACTCTCAGCAATGATGACAAGAATGAGATCGCGCCGCCTAGAACAAGAACTATAGTTATCGAGTATCACCCGATTCCTATGTGATAAGCCTTAAATTCGGAGCTTCTATAATAACCTAATCACATACGAAACAAGGACACTGGGCGTGGGAACTTTTGATCAGAAGAAATTGATTTCATGCAATTCCATTGGTTTAAAATCGTCTTTTGTCAATCAATAACATGAAGTAGCGTCATTGGCTACGTAACTCTCCGCATTTCGATTGTTCCCCACACATACGAGGCAACACCAATGAAGGCCCACAGAGAGGAAGACTCTCTGTTCAAAGCAAGCGTGTACGACTCCGTCGAAAAATAGGGCAATGATTTGACTTTCCTAAAATGACCAACAACAGAGGCGTATTCCGGAAGCAAGCTCGTGATATATATGCCAATGGTGAAAGCAACACCGAAATAATTAGCCTTATCTAACTATATCAAATAATAATCATTCAGTTCTAATATATCCCCGGGGAAAAGTGGTGTTCCATTTATTTAACCAATACGCCTACACTATTTTATCTTGTATTTCTCGCCGTGGTGGACAGTAGGGAAGCTTGAGGGATTAAACTTCATCGGTTTCCATGACATTCAATTTGCTCTGGTCTTGAAAGAGCAGAATCTTGTAAATGAACCAGTAAGTGCAAGACAAACATATACACAGGGCACAATCTTGGACGCTTGATTCATTTGAGTTTAGTCGATTTTCTCTGGGGTTTTTTCGGATTCGACCGATTCGCATTTTACATCAACCACGCCTCGCTATTGCTGTTTTTCTGTTAACCGCGGGTATTCCCAACGCTATATCGATTTGTTCATAGAAGAAATAGTTTGATAGCGAGCATGGTATACCGGGCACCATTCCCGGCGGTAAACTAAGCTTATTTACAAAACCGGATAGGACATCTTATTTGCACTTTATCCTAATGTAGAATACACTCTACAGGTTCGAAAACCAATGTAGTTTGATAAAAAAAATAAGATACTGTAGTGAAATCAGATAGTGACCAATATATAAATAGTCGCGTTTATATAAGAAAAAAAATCCGTATAATTAACTGTTACGTTTGAAACGTCCTGTGTACAGACCGGACAAACTGTACTTATGACTTTAACACAACAATTTACAATCATCTACAGTATTGTCAATAACAGTGAGCTTTAACCTTTTGACTTGAAAATGAATAGGTTTCCTCTTTGAACAATGGGTAAGGTATACCCTAAGTTTGGTATCAGTCCATTACATGAGACTGGAGATATTGCACAGAAAAGCAAAGCTTTTTGGCGGGCGTATAAAACGGACAGCCTGAGAGATTGAACTTCATCGGTTTCCATGACATTCAGTTTACCTTGGGTTTGAAAGAGCGGAACCCTGTATATTAACCAATACATTTAGGTTGGGTGCTAGACAAATATATAAACACGGAGGCTTGATTCCTTCGAGTCAATATGATTTTCGCAAGCCTGTCTTTTTTAGGGGATTCGATCGATTCGCATTTTACATCTACCACGACTGACTATTGGAGCTTTTTTTTGTTCATCCTGGTTATTCACGACGCAATATCGATTGACATAGAAAAAATGTTTGATACCGGGCATCAATTCAGGTGGTAAACTAAGCCGATTTACAAGTACCATTAGGAAATCTTATTGGAACTTTATCCTATACCAGAGTAGAGAAAACACAACAGGTTGGAAAAGTAATGCCTTTTGGTTCAAAGAAATGATGCTGGAGTGACATCAGGCAGTGATCAATTTTCTCACAGCTCTTTGACCTGGTACCACATGCCAGGACACGAGAAACAGAATTTAGTCTTGCTATTGTAGGTGACAACTATCGCGGTGTACCCAGCAAGTCAGTCTACACTGTCTTATGGAGATTAAAGAAACGTATTTTAGACAGTTTAAGTCACTTAGTATCAGAAGTAAGGAAAATACTCAGGGGAAGGGACCAGGACAACCACAACTAAAGATGAAATTACAACACATATAAGGGAAATGGGAAGAGGTGACGACATACTGACAGAGCCACATGACTTCACAGTATAGTCTTCTGGTTACCCTATTCTAAAGCACATACCAAGAATCTAACGATTCGTGATATGTGTTGTATCTCAGGTAGGCCTACGCTTTTATTGTACCTTTTCATGTGACAACTTGGATAACATAAGCCGTATTAGATACAAATCTAGAGAGCTATGATGAAAATGCTCTGACAACTCGTATATTGGTAATTGGTGAGCTGTGTCGCTGTGACAACTCGTACACTTGGGATTGGTGAGTTGTATCGCCGTCAGATGAAAATGACGGCATTTAACATCAAAGACTAGTCTGTAAGGTCTGATGTTGACCTAGCATCAACTTCCCACAATGCCAACATATATCAAAGACCAAAAGGTCTGTACAGGGGGCGGGCTAAAGACTGATGACGGTCATCTGGGAAATTTAATGCAGCGCATGCTCATCTAACTTCTGTCACTGAATCGTAGCCTTACGCTGGATGAAGTTTTAACGGTTTCATGACAAAGAACAATTCCCTTTTAAGGATGTCCGCTGGTGGTTTTTGACTTTGGCAGCCATTTTGCCTGTTTTTCTATCGGGTTATCTCCCTTCCCTAGGTTAAGAGATGGGGATTTCCTTTAAAAGCCTTCTAGCCGAGAATTTTGCACACCAACATCCATCTATTTTGCTAAATTTTGATAGACATTGTGATTATTTGCAAACAGTTAGAATATAAGAGAAAGTTAAATACTATTTATATGGATTTTTCATGAATATGCTTCAAAACTAGGGCTATTCCCTATGCTTTCTGGGTTATCAAATTGAGCATGGGTCAGTCCACTTAACGTTGCCTACAGCTAAAAAATGCACACCAACCTATATTTTTTTCTTTGTTTTTCCTCATATTACACAATTATGAATGCAACGACACACATTATTCAAAAAGTTAATTACTTTGATTTACCACCAGCGCGGACATCCTTAAAATGTGCACATATTCGTTGGACACCGATATAAGGTTTGAATTGACGGTGGTGGTGGGTCCAGAGCATCAGCTTCGTGAAAATGCTATACAATTTTAGCATTACAATCATAAATGTAGTGCATGTTGCTTTGTATGGGCTGGCCATATGACGCCATAGAAAGTGTCGCCATGTGTGAAATATCGGAATTTGGGGTTCAAAAAATCAACATGTATTGTTTTATTTCTTTGATCTCTTTTTTCGGATTCGACCGATTCGCATTTTACATCAATCACGACTCGCTTTTGCTGTTTTTCGGTTAACTCCGGGTATTCACAACGCTATATCGATTTATACATAGAAAAAGCGGTTTGACAGCGGGCATGGTATATCGGGCATCAATCTCGGCGGCAAAATAAACTTATTCACAGAAACGGATAAAAGACATCTTATTTGCACTTTATCCTAAAGTAGAATAACCTCTACAGGTTCGAAAATCAATGTAGTTTTATAAAAACATAAGATACTGTAGTGAAATCAGATAGTGACCAATAAAGGGATTGTCGCGTTTATATAGGAAAATAATCCCGTATAATAAGTTGTTACGTTTGAAACATCCTGTGTACAGACCGGACAAACCAAGCAGACTATACCCTTCGGCCAAACTGTATTTATAGCTTGAACACAACAATTTGCAATGATCTACAGTATTTTCAATAACAGTGAGCTTTGGACTTTTGACCTGAAAATGTATAGGGTTCCTCTTTGAACAATGGGTAAGGTATACCCTAAGTTTGGTACCAATCCATTACATGGAACTGCAGATATCGCAATAAGCAAAAGTTAAGAGACGGACAGAAGGACGGGTACACGAAAATCGGTCTCATGAAATACGCCTGGCTTCTTGGCGGGTATATAAAACGGACAGCCTGAGGGATTAAACTTCACTGGTTTCCATGACATGAAATTCAATTTTCTTTGATCTTGAAAGAGCGGAACCCTGTAAATTAAATAATACTATCAGGTTAGGTGCTAGGCAAATATATAAACACGAGCACAATCTTGGAGGCTTAATTCCTTTGAGCCAATTTGATTTTCTCAGACCTGTTTTTTGGGGGATTCGATCGATTTGCATGTTACATCAACCACGACTGGTTATTGCAGTTTTTTATTCACCATGGGTATTCACGACGCTATATCGATTTACCCATAGAAGAAAATGTTTGATACCGGGCATCAATTAAGGTGGTAAACTAAGCCTATTCACAGGAACCCTTAGGAAATCTTATTGGCACTTCATCTTATACCAGAGTAAGGAAAACACAACAGGTAATTGGTTGGAATGCATTTTGGTTCAGGAAATGATGCTGGAGTGAAACCAGACAGTGAGCAATAAATTTCCCACACTGTACTTGGTACAACATGCCAGTATACAAGGAATAGTATTTCGTCATGCTATCACATGGCAGCGTGACTATCGTCACTGGACCTACGAAGTAGGGTAGGCATTAGGACTCTGACGCGAACTAAACTCTTGGAAATCCCCCCACACCAAGTTGAAATCCTGCCTATATTAAGATGGGCACTGCCTAAGTCAGAATCACCAGTGATTTTCATCAAAAATCACCAGAAATTTTCATCAAAAGTAGGCCAATATCTTCGGCCAATCTGTATTCATAGCTCGAACACAACAATTTGCAATGATTTACTGTATTTTCTATCGCAGTGACTTTGACATTTGGCCTTTTCATCTGAAAAAGAATAGGGTTCCTCTTTGAACAAGTTTGGTAGCAATCCATTACATGAGATTGAAGATATTGCACAGACAAGTAAGGCTTTTTGGCGGGCGTATAAAACGGACAGCCTCGGGGATTAAACTTCATCGGTTTCCATGACATTCAGTTTACCTTGGGTTTGAAAGAGCGGAACCCTGTATATAAACCAATACTATTAGGTTGGGTGCTAGACAAATGTATAAACACGGGGGTTTGATTCCTTCGAGTCAATTTGATTTTCTCAGGCCTGTCTTTTTTAGGGGATTCGAGCGATTCGCATTTTACCTCTACCACGGCTGGCTATTGAAGTTTTTTCGTTCATCCTCGTTATTCACAACGCAATATCGATTGACACAGAAAAAATGTTTGATACCGGGCATCAATTCAGGTGGTAAACTAAGCCTATTTACAAGTACCATTAGGAAATCTTATTGGCATTTTATCCTATACCAGAGTAGAGAAAACACAACAGGTTGGAACAGTAATGCCTTTTGGTTCAGGAAATTACGCTGGAGCGAAATCAGACAGTGAGCGATAAATTTCCCACACTGCACTTGGTACTGCATGCCAGTATTCAAGAAATAGTATTTAGTTATGCTATCATAGGGGACCACTATCGCAATATACCCAGCAATTCTGTCTACAATGTCTTATGGGGATTAAAGAAAAATTGTAGAAAGATTAAATCACTTACCATGAGGAGTAAGGAAAATACCCAGGGGAAGGGACCAGAACAACCACAACTAACGATGAATGACCGATGGCGGTCATCTGGGAAATTGAATGCAGTGGCTTATGATCTGAGTTTTCAGCCTCAAATGGTACAGTAAAAAATAAGGTGTTATCTTACAAATGACAAAATAATACATGGCTGAGATATGCAGCAATACTTGTTAAACACCCTAGGACTGATAGCGAAAAGATATATTTACACTAATAAATTCAAAATCTCAACATTACATATTCTTCAGAATTTCCAGAATTTCCAGGAATGATATAGAACAGAAAAATTCATAGCAAACACTACATTTTCGACAGAGAAATTTTATTAAAAAAAATGGCATAAAATAGAAAACTATTTCGTATCCTAATATTCAAATACAAACGCATTCAGCTCTGGTCAAGCGCAAAAGCAAAGAATATATTCTTTTCAAATTTATGTGTGCTTATTCAAAAGATCTTGAAGGCGAGGATGTGGATTTTGAGTTCGAATTTATTTCTTTCTGTCCGTGCTGTCCATTAAATTATTGTGTATGTTTGTAAATGGGGTAGAAAAAGATTATTAATGATAATTAAAAAAATCTGAGTTTTCTCGCAGGGTCATAGCCTTACGCTGGAAGAACATTTTTCAGGGCAATTCTCTTTCAAAATGTGCACATATTCGTTGGACGCCAATATAAGGTTTGAATTGACGGTGTTGGTGGAACATGCTTTACAATTTTAGCATTAGAATAATATATGTAGTGTATGGTACTCTATATAAGAGATGAGAGTGCCTAAGTTTTTATTCTGATCATTCATCACCAGCCTCCAAGAACATATTCAACTTAATGTGGTCTTATTGTTGGTATGACGTCGGGCATTACAGGTTAGTTTTTTCTGGGTATTCTTGAATTTACCAGGTTTACTCCATTTTGAGGCGTTTACTCCATCAGACGTCCACGTTGTTAATCCAATAACATCAGATGAGTTGTTGGAGTTGATCTGCCCTCACAGCTCCCGAGCTAGCGTATCTAAGTCCGTTCAAGCCGATGCTAGGGGCCGTATGGATACTTCACAGTCTCCACATGAAAAGATGCAATAACCGCGCGGCTGAGATACTAAGGCTACGTCCGAGAATCCACCCTATTCTCGGGTCTGAATGTGAGGTGTCGATGGAAGCTTTCCTGTAGAGTCATATGGCTCCTTTTCGCTCGCCAGACGTCTTAAATGTTTTCTATCTCTTGCCCCACCAATTTACTATCTTAGCATTGCAATAATAAATGTAGTGTACATTTACATAAAAGGCTTATTTTTAGCCTGGTCACTCATCACCAGCCTTCAAGAACATATTCAACCAAATGTGATCTTATTGTTGGCGATGCAATATATCGTTCTATCAGTGCAACTTCGTCAATCATGCCAGATGGTTGCTTTTCAGTCGGCAGACGTCACCATTTTTTCCGACCTCTTCCATATCTCATAATATACCAATTTATTATCTGGTAAGATTCTTCTGGTAGATTGTTAATCAGGGAAACCCATCCTCTGTACATGTCATTTGACAAATATATGTAGGTGTATTATCTTGGTGGGAAATCTATCCCACGACGTCGAAAATTTAGGTTAGTTTTTCTGGGTATTCTAGAATTTACCTTGTTTACCCCATGTTGAGGCGTTTACTTCATCAGATGCCATCGATGCGCATCCATCAACATCAGATGAGTTACTTATTTCAGCTGATCCTTTATCACAGCTCACGAGCTAGCGTATCTAATTTCGCTTAAGCCGGTGTTACGGGCCGTTTTGTCAGTTCATATTTTCCACATGACCATCTGCAATAAAGGTGCGGTTGAGATACGAAGTCTACGTCTTAGACTCCTCCGTATCCTAGTCTGAATGTGAGTTGTCGTGGGAGGCTGTCCTGTGGAGTCATATGTTTGCTTTTTGCCATTATGCCATAAATAACATCAGTACTGTGCTACATCATGACATACATAAGGGGAATATTTTTGTGCGGAGCAGTTTTACAAAATTTATGGAGCTGTGATGCGGCTTAGCAACAAATTGACGAATTTCTCAATGAAAAAATGAGTGGTGGGGCGGGGCAGGTATCTAATTCATTTCGATTCAAGATACCTTGTTTAACCCTACCTGGCCTGGTGGGGGGAGCACTTTCCGCCACCTCAAACCCCCCCGCCCACCCTGTTGGTTTTTTCTCCTATCTCCGGAACGACACAAAATTGAGAGCTGAAACTTCGTGACTTTTTAGATTATCATATTGGGATCATTGTGAGCTTGTTTGCATGACCCTCCGAACAAAGGATCATGGGTAAATTTAAAATGACGGCCATGTGGGGTACCTGAAAAGTGATGTTTTCGTTATATTTCTTCAAAAATTTTGCTTTTCTGTATGGAAAAGTGAGTAAAACCGATTTTATTTCATATCAGATTATTTTTTACTAATTTATCATGCAGTTTTTGTGAAGAAGAAAAAAATTTAAAATTCGGAAAATCTGACCGAAAAATCGTCCAGAAACGCTCTTTTTGAAAATCATTATGGCGGCCATCTTGGATTTTTTAACATTTTCTTCTAGAGCTTGACCCAAAGATATAGTTTTGGTAAGTTTCAGCCCTCTAGCCGTAGCGATAGCGAAAATATATGGGGGGGGGGCGACTTTCTGCCCCCCAGGCTGCGGTATACCCAAAATCGCCCAGGCCAGATAGGGTTAACGAGGGTAAAACGAAGGCCTAATTTACCATGTGACCCAAATCATGGGTATAGAACCAGTAGGTTCTTTCATTCAAGCATCACGCGCTGATCAACCACGCTATCAAAACCTCAATCAATGGAAGATCATGAAAACATACGAAGTGTTCCTTCCGTTCTACAGCTTTACACCGGTGAGGCAGAGATTATTCATAAAGCCGCTTATACGAAGGGTATATGCAATGGAAGACAGGAGATTGCATTCTTCTGAACACATAAAGGGGCATGTGTGCTATCTGATGGTGCTATCTGGCTTAAGGCTATGATCATCTTCTATTCTCACTTGGTTGTATCCGTACAGATCCTTTGTAAGAATACAATCGATGGACCCATAGCGCCACGCTGCACTCGCCTTAGCCCAATCGACAGCTGGGGGTCATTTGGACAAAAACAATGAAAGATTTTCTGTTTGAGAACGCGGCCATGTTATTAAATTTTATATCGACAGGAGATTCTGCAAAATAACACGGTTAGTTTGTTGGGTTTCTTTAGTCTAACGCGTCTAACTGATACTCTCTGTGTACCAGTAGTTTCCGGCGTATTCCTTCAACTCTTGATCCTAGGATGGAATGATGAAGGGCTTCATGTCAGTACGCCGGCATCGTTTCCCACCACCCTTTTAATGTTGCGTTTAATTGTCAGTATATGGTGAAATTCTGCTGGTGGACGTTTCGTCCTCGAGGCTTGCCCTCTGTACAAAATCATTGTGATTGTAGTTTTGTCACTGTAAACATGGTGGAGAATGAAGCGCTTGGTCAGCGCGCCTCACGGGTATTTGCGCTGAATACGAACTTGCATTCTATAAATACTCCCTCGATTGGGCAGTTTTCTTGTCTATCTGGCGATCACATAGTTCATCATTTTTCAACACATGACTTGATTGAGATATTGACATGACATGACATCATCGCTCTGAAATATAATATCACTCAAGCCGATGCTAGGTGTCGTGTGGTCATGTCATTCAATATGTCCACACAAATATCTACAGTAAAAGCGTTTCTGGGATACAAATCATCACAGAGATCACTTTGGTTGTTGTGTCGTTTTTAGAAATATGGAGTCAGTATATTTTTCTGTGGGATCATACATGTATGACTACTTGTCAGTACGCCGGCATCGTTTTCCACCGCACTTTTAAAGGAATAGAAAACCCTAAGGCGATGCATACGAATATCGAAAGAACTATATCATTAGTATTCGAAAAACAAAACAAATCAGCTTTTCTAGTAATTCCGAATGAATGAGAACATTTTGAACATCAGAGTTATTGCCCAGAACAAGAATCCGTAGAGGTCGCCATTTTAACAAGCCTGAGAGCCGTTAGCCAATGAAAATCCTTTAAATATCACCTGACATTATTTCTGTGACGTAGTTGGGCCCCAGGCAGAGTAGCTAATAACATGGAGACCAATTGTAAATGATTGTGTCGATGGCTTTTGACAGATCGGTGGACCTTTCTTTAAGCTCCGAGACGATTATGAGGATCGTGATATATGAATGTCGAATTGATATACAGGTTGACATATGGCATTTTGCATATGATTTCACAAGCTCTCTTCCTGAGGCAAGAATATCAGGCCACATCATATGATAGCAGTACAAGAAACGCTGCTAATGTTGCCGTTGTTGTTGTTTAATGCTTTACCTTATGGGATACCGGATGACAACGTGATATTTGTCGCAGCGCCATCTACATAAAAACAGTATGGCCCATCAAACGTCACAGTCATTCCAACATGTCGCAGATTATAAAGTGTTAAAGTGTGAACGATAAATCGGTGTTTACTCAGCTGTAGAATTTTGTTAATTTTTTCTACGGGTGTTTTTGGAATCTGATGGCATAATTCTGTCATGTCGAGCACGAGTTTACGCAGAGTTTACTATTCCTTTAATGCTGCGTCTAATCTGGTGCTCCCACAACCACAGAACCTGGAATACATTGATCTCATATCTTGTGAGTGTAGCCGAACTGTCGCTGTGCTAAACTACGGCTATGATTAGTTTGTCATATTTTTACATATTCAAAAACTCGCTATGGGAGTTTTATTCCTATATGTTAACGCCACTACTTTATTGACCAATGTGTGAGTCCATGCACTCCATTTTTTCTGAAGTAAAAGGCATCGCTTCTCGAACCTGTGGTGTTTTTCTACTTTGGGTAAGGATAAAGTGCAAATAAGAGGTTCTAACCGTTCTTGAAAAGAGAATTTGTTTACCGCCGGGATTGATGCCCGGTACACCATGCCCGCTATCAAACCTTTTTCTGTCTGTAAATCGATATAGCGTCGTAGATATCCACTTTAATGAGAAAAAAAACCTGCAAAGGCGAGCCGTGGTCGATGTAAAATGCGAATCGGTCGAAGACCCCCCAAAAAGACAGGTCTGAGAAAATCGAATTGACTCAAAGGAATTAAGCGTCCAAGATTGTGCTCGTGTTTATATGTTTGTCTAGCCCCCAGCCTAACGGTATTGGTTAAATTACAGGGTTCTCCTTTTTCGAGACCAAAGCAAATTGAATGTCATGGAAACCGACGAAGTTTAATCCTTCAAGCTTCGTGTTTCTAAATCTCTTGCGAATACAAGCTATTCGCCATCACGGCGAGCAATACAAGATATAATAGTGTATCGGTATTACTATTGGTTAATGAATTGGTACACTAGTTTTCCCTAGGGATATATTACAGTTGTACCATTGTATTATTTGATGTAATTAGATAAAAATAATTTTAGTCCCATACAGAGTTCGTTGTTGGCTTATATATATAATTCTACCTATTCCTATATAGCTATTCTTTATTATGACGCTGCGGCTGAGAAGATCATGTAAGCATCTAGTCCGTCATTCAAAATTCCGCCATCGTTCATTAAAGAATTTCCGCGTGCATAATCTGAAGTCATATTTCATATAACAGCATAAGCGCCAAATTCAAAAACAGTTATATTGACTACTCGAATTCATCCTTGAATGAATCCGTTTTGGTCTCCACTCATAAGTTTATTCAAGACTGTTTTTATTTTGCATGATATACATGATGAGGAAAGTTTATAAATGACGCTCATTGAAGTTATGTGGCTTCCAAATCTCAATTAAGGCAATTACACCGTGACGCACTCTTGTTGTCAGTTTACTACTCTTATAAGCAGCATTTAGAGCGCGTTACACACTTGTTATTTTCATCTAGACAATTTTAAGAACTTGAGCTGAAAGTCCATTAAAGCCAGGACTTTTACCGTTTTTCGATTTTTTTAAAGATAGCGACAGTTCTTTGAAAGTTATTTCGCCCTCCAACAGCTCTGATTCTTCTGAATTCAGTCAGTGATATCGTATGTCTTTCTTAGTGTATAAGATTTCATAGAATATTTCCTGCTCATTCGTTATTTCTTTACGGTCGTAAATGTGTTCTTTCGGGTCCAAAGTTAGATGTGTCAACGTTTTATTTGTATAATTTGTGTTTTCCAGGTCTAAAAGTAGTTTGTTGGTTTTTCTCCGATATCAGCCCACTCAGCTTTGTTTCTGGTAATTAGTCCTTGTATATTCTCATTCTCATTTTTTCTAGTTTTGAGTTATATTCTCTTATTCCTTCTAGGGTATTTCTATCTGCCGTGCTGAAAATTTTTCCAATTCTGCTTCAAGTAGTTCTATGTTTTTGCTAATCCAATTTCCTGTTTATCGCCTTTTTTCTTTCTTGCTGAAAATTTAATTATTTTCTCACTTGTCTTCATCAACAATGTTTCTACAAATAACGCATCGTCTGTGTCAATACATACCTGTCCATATCAATACAAATAACGCATCGTCTGTGTCAATACATACCTGTCCATATCAATACAAATAACGCATCGTCTGTGTCAATACATACCTGTCCATATCAATACAAATAACGCATCGTCTGTGTCAATACATACCTGTCCATATCAATACAAATAACGCATCGTCTGTGTCAATACATACCTGTCCATATCAATACAAATAACGCATCGTCTGTGTCAATACATACCTGTCCATATCAATACAAATAACGCATCGTCTGTGTCAATACATACCTGTCCATATCAATACAAATAACGCATCGTCTGTGTCAATACATACCTGTCCATATCAATACAAATAACGCATCGTCTGTGTCAATACAGACCTGTCCATATCAAAGAGTATATTTATTTCATATGAATGCAATGCATATTCATCAACAGTAGTATAAATTAATCATTTAGTCGTCTCTAGAAATGTTGTACCTTTCAACATGTTAATAGTGATTAATTAGATTTCCATAAACAAATTTTCCCTTGCTGTTTTGGAAAAGCTACAATTCAAAGTTACAGCGGAATGATGTGTCTTATATCCGCGTTCTATTTTCACTTGTGTTATTTGAAAGTGTAAGGTGTGACAAGAAAAAATCCAATCTTACTTGCTGTCTGGGATTTTTCTGTCCCCAACTGTAACGTCTCTCCTCTTGTAATACTCCTAAGACACGAATATATTCACATGATCTAAGGCGGTTTTCCTAACCTGTGGATTGTTAAAGTGTTTATAATTATCAGTGTCTATGTAGGGATCCATTCCCATAATTCAGTCACCACACATTACTACAGATGAATTTCCAATGTTATTTATTAATTTGTCACCTATGTTGTAAAGGCTTGGCAAACATAAAGGCTTGACAGTTATCATGTTCGGTCCATATTTTTTAGCAATCGTTACTGATGTGTCGCATATCTTGAGACTGATTATCACATAATTTTCCGGTATAAAAACTCGGATATTTTTCTCTTCAAACACATTTTCGAAGTTCGACTTCACTAACTTAACAGCTAAGACAATTTTCCTATGTCAACGCCACGCCACTACTCTTTTCTCGCATAGACCTCTTCAACTTGGTATCATATGTCAGTACAAAATGAATATTACTTAGTCTTGCTACCATATATTCGACAACTATCGCAGTATACCCAGCAATTTTGACTACATGGTCTGATGAGGATTAATAAATATATTGAGTATATTTAAGCTCTGTTCCATTCGTGGTAAGGAAAATACCCTGAGATAGTGATCGGAATAACTACAGCTATCGATGCATGACTCATTTCATTCTCGCGAGCCAGTGATCCATCGATCTGTTAGGTTCGATACACTGGCTTGGTTACTTACGATTTTTGATTGAAATTGTAGTTTAAGGGCCGCTTCCCATTCGGATTTCGCGGCCCATCAACTCAATGTTTTATTTGAATTTCGCGGTACATTACTTTGTTTATTGAATTTCTTTTCCAGCGCTAAATATATAAATAAATAAATAATAAATAACAATGAGAGATTAGTAGGAGATATAAATAGAAGTAAATAAGAATCGCTATATGTACAAGTTCGTAAGTCTCTTTTTGGTTTTTGGTCAAGTTATACTGGTAAATATGAGTTCACTGTACTCGCGTGTATGATTCCTTTGTCTTGGTACCCCTCTGTACGCACAAAGCCGTCCAGAAAAAACGGGGAGAACCATGGACGTTTTCAGGATTTTTCGGATCGACTTCACTAACGACGCCCTTGGGAACAGGGTGTGTTCTTCCAGAAATCTGTGCCTGTAACAATTGCTTGGAGTGTGTATTGGGGCACAGGACGGCAGGTCTACGTCCTATATTGCGTGAAAGTCAAAGGATCATATTCTGTGTTAAGGCGTCAGTTCGGTGTCATCTATGGGGTAGCGTGTCGGTGTGGTTTAGGATGTGATGTTCTGGTTCCGGAGGTTTCTTGTTGTGTTGCGATGTTGGTATTCTTGTGATCGTCATCCGTCTTCGGTTTTTAGTCTTGTCCAGCCCGTCTTTGGAATTCGGTGTGCCGTGAGGTGCTGTATACAAATTTTTCGTCGTCAATGTTCTGTTTGTTGTCTGTTTGATGAGGACCTTCATCGTTTTCATCTCCATTTCTGAAAGTATAAGATGAAACAGTGTGTAGTATTCATTTTTGTGAGTGACATTATCTGTGTGCGTGGTTGTTTCTTGGACGTGTGCTAATGATTTATGTCCTTGGTTGTTGAATTGGTAGCGGCCTTTAGGTTTTGGAGACGAATGTGGTTCCGGCCCACACGGAACATGGTATCTCCGGTGCCCACATTGCCTATTTTATTGCGAAAGATAGAGTTTTGGCCAGTATTGTCGCAGGGATGTTGATTGGTCTTGGCCACCGATTTTTGAGACTAATGTGGCAACCGGCCCACACGGAACATGGTATCTCCGGTGCCCACATTGCCTATTTTATTGCGAAAGAGAGATTTTTGGCCACTATTGTCGCAGGGATGTTGATTGGTCTTGGCCTCCGATTTTTGAGACTAATGTGGCAACCGGCCCACACGGAACATGGTATCTCCGGTGCCCACATTGCCTAAATTTTATTCCAAAAGAGAAATTTTGGCCAATGCTGACATTGTTAGTTAGTGGTGCGCATGCACGGGGGTAGTGTTATATACTGGAATAATAGCCAGCAGCTTTGATAAAATCTATTAAGGACTTGAATACCTGTTTACTAATGGGGGGCTTAGGGTTTAATATCGCTGGTAATGTTAAGGGAGTGTTGAATTTTTCTAATTCGTTTCTAAGTGTCTCGCGTTGTGGGTAGTGTTTAGGGCATTCAAATAAGACATGTTCTATTGTTTCTTCTACATTGCTGCATGCGGTACAGAGTGGTGAGGTGTTTTTCAGAAGCATGGACAGATGTGATTTAAGTCCGGTTTTGCCTAGTCTTAATCTTGTCATGATGCGGTCATCACGCTTATTATCTAACTGGAATCCCTGGGCTTGTCTTTTCTCTCCATCAAGGATCTTATGTAACCACCGTCCACGTTCTTCTTCGTTCCATTTTTTTTGCCACTTGCTATCTATTTTGCGTCTAATGATAGTGTTGAGTTCTTTATATCCTAATCCTATTGGTACATCGTGTGTAGTTTTAGCAAGACTGTCTTTGGCAGTTTTGTCGGCTGCTTCGTTACCTCTGATGTTGACATGCGCGGGGACCCATGCTAAAATGGCGTCTATACCCTCGTTGTGTATTTGTGTACATATACATTCTATTTTGTGTATGAGATCAGGTCTACTGTCAGATATAGAATTTTTGATGGATGTGAGTCCACTAAGGCAGTCACTGAGTATCACCGCACGGATTGGTTTGTGCTCGATGATCCATTCGAGAACCTTAATTATAGCAGTCAGTTCACTAGTGTATACAGACATATTGTCTGGAAGTTGAAACCATTTTGTATGTTGAGCTCAGGTATAACAAAAGCTGATCCTGTGTTATTACTTGTGTTTTTCGATCCGTCTGTATAGATTTTTAAGTAATTTTTCCAGTTTTGGTTGATATATTCAAGGGTGGTGGCTCTTATAAAGTCTGGGTTATCCTTCTTTGTGAGGTAGTCGTGAATACTTGTGTCCACATGGGGCGACTCTAATTCCCAGGGTGGTCTAGTGAATTTGTCTGTGTCGCAGATGTGTGTGATGGGTATTTCGTGCTCTTGGAATAGATTATTTACGGTGTAGCCGAGGGGGGCGGAGTCTTTTTCCCAGTTTTTCTTTAAATATTCATATTCACTTTTATCTTCAAAAATTTTGTGGCATGGGTGATTATCGCCCTTAGCTCTAGTTTTTCCTGCATATTTCAGGGACAGTTCCTCTCGTCTTAAATGAAGAGGTTTCTCATTGGTTTCTATTTGAAGACTACATAGGGCAGTTCCCTTGAAAGCTCCAGTAGCTATTTTTAGAGCAGAATATTGAATGCTGTCTATTCTTTTTAGTTGTGTCTTACATGCTGATTGGTAGGCGATGGACCCGTAATCTATTTTTGACCTAATGAGGGTTTGGTATAATTTTATCAAACTATATTTACTCGCTTCCCAGTTTGTCCCAGACACACACCTCATGAGGTTCAGGTCTTTATTGCACCGAAGAACTAGTTGATCAATGTGGTCTTTCCATGTGAGTTTTCTGTCAAAGATCATACCAAGATATTTAACACTATTTTTGAATTCAATTTGCTGACCTCCTAGTGTTAGTTTAGCGTCAATGTGTTTATTGTTTGAGAATATAATACCCGTTGTTTTGAGAGCGGAAAATTGGAAGCCTCATTTATCCGCCCAGCCACTAATTGTATCTAGTGTTTTTTGCATTATACTTATAAGTTTTTTGATGGAACGTGCGGTTTTCCAGAGGGCAGAATCGTCAGCAACTTACCCATACTAGTTCTGGATATAAATAGATCAAGGGATTTCCTCTAAATCAAACCAACCAGGGAAAGCGCTAAGCCAGCTGATTACACCAATCCGCTGCGAGGTATGACATGTGACAGGTTTGAATTTCAATGCTGTCCAGACTACTTTGAAGTCGGGCTGAAATCGACATCGAAAGTCAAATCAAAAACCGCAGGCTTGGGATACCGACATGCTAATTCAAAACAAGCGCGTGGGATGAAAGGGAAGAGATTGAAAGGGACGAGATTTTATGTTAGAGGCATCAACTCGAGAACTCATTCGAATCACCAAAAATGTCCAGGTTAAACCCTCTGCGAGGATTTGGGATTTATTTGGACTTGTGAAGATGGACTCATGGCGGCCAACCGGGAAATTAGAAGCATTGGCTTCTTTTTGAGGGTTCTCACTCGGTCATAGTCTTACGCTGGATGAAGTTTAACGTTTTCATGAAAATGTAAAATTCATCATAAAATGTACACATATTTCTTGGACTCCGATATAACGTTTGAATTGACGGCGGCGGCGGATCAGTGCTCTCTAAAAAAAGTTGAGTGAAATTTCACTCAATTAAGATTGAAAATTGATCCCACTCAATACTTGAGTGAGATTTTCACTCAACTTGAGTTACTTTTCACTCAACTTGAGTTAAATGCTATTAATAATTATACTGGAAATAAGAGTGCAAATTGATCCCACTCGAGGGAACTTGAGTGGTTTTGACTTAAGTTGAGCGGAAAGTAACTCAAGTTGAGTGAAAAGTAACTCAAGTTTGAGTGAACAGGTACATTTCACTCAAACTTGAGTGGAGCAGTTCACTCAAGTTTTTTTAGAGAGTATCTCGTTAAAGAAAAGAGCATTCCACTCCGTAGAAATGATTCGCATTGTTTACTTTGCAATAATAAATATACTGCATGACACTTTATAAAAGAGATGAGAGTATATCCCACTTGATTAATGTTGTATTATTGGCGACATCGAATACCATATCATAGGCGGCGGAACTGCCCCGACTACCCCGACCATGGCCGGGGCAATAATTCCAGGACCGCTGTGTATATCCCACTTGATTAGTGTTGTATTATTGGCGACATCGGATACCATATACGGTTCGCATGTGCCACCTAGAATGTGTATTACCAGTTGAAATACTATACCATTTATAGTTCACAACCAAGGCGAGGATAGTTTTAGGCCATTGAAAAGAAAGTCTGTTTCTGGTCAATCTTGGATTTGTTTCTGCCATTTAGGCTTCGTTGGATTAGTGTGATGCTAGCGTAAAGTCATGACGTTTCCAATCTGGGTAAACTAAGATGGTAAATCAGGAGAATACCATCTAGACGTGACGGTATGAAAAATTTGTGCGAGATGATCGCCGATATTCTACGAGATCCCAGAATAAGTCAATCACGACAATTTCTGCCTTTTCACTTTGACGATGATTGGCGTTTAGTTCGCGTATAATAGCACGTTCGCACGGCGCGATCTTTCAATGGTTTATACCGCGTAACAAATTCAGACTTTCCGGCGGGAGTAAAACCTTTGACGTACCACGCACACTGTCTGGGAGTGATGACATATTTGGATACTATTTCCCGATAATGTTTATTACATTGGTCCACTTTCGAAATTATTTCACCAAGCTAACCACCTGATTGGCTAACAAATGTAGTTTAAAATTCGTGCGGGATTTATATAGCGTTGACGTCAGATGAAATATTCTGTAATATTATATCTGAGTTTACTGAGATTGTGACGTGCCATGCATAAACGTTAACCACGATGGTCAGATTAGAAAATAATGGACATTATAAGTTATCCTGTCCCTGCGAGTTTGATACTGAATTTTATCCTGTTTCCTGGCGAAAATGCCACACGACCGCGAAGCGGGAGTGTGGCATTCGCCAGGAAACAGGATAAAATTCAGTATCAAACGAGCAGAGACAGGATAACGTATTTATTTCTACGAGCAGCCTTTTCAACTCGGGGAAGTTGCGAGGTAAAGTGGGTCCAAAACTTGCTAATCAAATACGACAAAAGTGATAATGAAAACGGCTGGAGACGCGTCAAATGTTTTGAAATATTCGGGATCAGCATTGTAGATTTGGTCATATTTCATAGAAATATGACAAGAAATCATGACTTCTGCTCGAAATGATAAGTCAAAAGACCGTACAGCGCTGGAGTCTGATCGCCAACTCTTCGGCTGATCGGCCGAGCTGGGGATCGTTGCACGAAACTTGCGTAAGTTACGATCGACGTTGGACTTACACCTGCGTTGCGCTCACACTACGCCCGGCTCTACACGCGTTTCACGAACCTGGCGCAAGGCAGACGTAATTACATCAACATTTACGCAATGCGTAAGTTTCAGATTTTGGCCTCTGCAATAAATATCACTTGGAATTTATGTTTAATTAGTATTGGATACAAAGTTTCGACCAGTGACTATAATCATAGCCGACAATGGACTTTGTAAATATTTAACCTTGATAATTACACGTCAGATCCCAGTCTGAGGCTAAGGATCGTAACTCTTGTATTCGCTCTTTTGTGAAAGGAGGTGCGAAATACTGCACATTGTCTTTGAGAGATCGTATGCTAGGGAGAGAAAAAGTAAAAGAACGACCATTTTCTGACTCCAAAAGTATTGTACATTTTATAAGATACATAAAATTTGACAACTACGTCTTTAGATTAATCTACTATAGGCATGGTTACATGCAAGCGAAGTTGCGCTCACGCTAAGCATACTCTCGGGTAGACTTAAAGTTACGCAGTAACTTACGGCTTTGCGTAAATTTAAAGGCTTTGTGACACGGGTCGGCGTAGCTACGCTCACGCTAAGTATGACTTACGCACGGACTTAGGCTTACGCACAGTTCGTGCAACGGTCCCCTGGAGTGTGGTCGAGTCGGCGAAAAAGCCGGCACAGTTTTCGAACAAAAAAACGTCTGAAAATGGTCAATCTTGAATTAAACGACGTATTCTAAGAATGTTTTCTACCTGCTAACAGTATTTTGATTCATGTAACCTAAAATTGTAGACGTCAAATAAGAATAAACGCGAATATCAGCGGTAAACTTCCACACCATTCACATTGTAGCGGCGCATGTGATCGTACCGAGGCGACATCGTCGAAGCGAAGTCAAGCGTCAGGCGGCTTTCGTCAACTGTTACTCACAGTCACAATACACTACCTATTCCAGATATTCCAGGAATAGTCGCACATACTATCGGTCAGATTTACAAAGTTGATGTTCGACATATTCTTTATTTCCAGTTCTGTCGCTGACAGATCACTCCAGCTGCCATGTTTGTTTACATTACAAACTGCAGTCAACTGGGTCAGCCAGTGCAGTTTGATATGTGTTTTTATCCCAACGGCACGTGACCGCTGTCGGCCAATGGCTTGCCTAGGATCTTCTGGGAGTAGAAATAATGTATTTTATGGTAAATGATCGATATTTCCAATAATCTTGGTAGATGATATTGATTTGAGGCATGGGTATTATTCAATAGCTTTAGTTCGCGTCCAAGCCTGGGGACGAAACAACGCTGGTTGCACGCTTAAAACTAAAGTGTTGAAACTTACTCGTAAAGTGTTGAAATAACCCTTTAAGTGTGTAAACAGGGACAACACTTAAAGAGCAGTCCCTGTGGACACACTGAAGGATAGCTGTCCCTTAGATGGTCAAAATTGGTCATTTTTATTTTTTATTTCTTCATTCAAATATGCATTATTTCCCCTAACATTTGGTGAAAAAATGAAATCAAAATTATAAATAGAAGTGCTTCAATATTAGGATTAAAAATTTAGTTTCCGAGGCACTGGAACAATGAAACAGATTGCCTTAGCTTGGGCTTGGCTTCTATTATTTTTGTCTGTCAAATTTCCTTTTCCAAAACTCATTTCCGCAGTATTATGGTAAGCTAATTATCTATTAGTCCTACTTATTTACATTAATCTACCCCCTTCTGATCAAAACCATGCAAACATCCGTATTTTTGTTTCTAATTATAACAGTGACACTTCACTCAGACACCCGCCGTGAAATCATCTACACAGGTGTGAACAATTCTCAGCTGAACAAGTCTTAGCAAGTTTTTTAAGTTTAAATTGGACTTTAAACCACCTTGATGAAAAAACTTAGTGTAATAGTTATCCAGAATAAACAGGAATTCGAGTAGGTCCCATTAGACAGATTAAAAATGTATTTGACAATAGAATTCAAGCAAAATATTTGGATTAATTCATCAGATGTATAGCTGGACACATTTTGCCCGATTTCTAGCCTTTCATTTTTGTACAAAATCTGAGATTTAAACGTTTATTTCTCGAAAAGTATCCATGCTACGCTTTTGAAATTTGGCATGCTTATTACTTATAAGGTGATCTAGTAAACTTTATCTCACTTTTTGTAAGTTCGGATTAGTTTTTTAATTATTCAACTTTTAAGACCAATGACCGTAAAATAGTACGTTTTTTCAATTTGTTATAGTAAAATAGCTGTAAAAACAAAACCAGGCAAAAATTAAAAAAAATGAGATAATATTTACTAGTTCGAATTGTCCCCTATCAAGGTATACCATCAAAGTTGAAACAAGACCAACAGTTTTCAAGAAATTTCAATTGAAAAATGGACGTTATTGTTTTCATTTTAATTTTTTTAAATTGGAATATTTTCTACACAGTAGCAGCGTCGGTTATACAAATTATATAGTTGGAATCCGTGACGCACTCTTGTTGTCAGTTTACTACTCTTATAAGCAGCGTTTAGAGCGCGTTACAAACTTGTTATTTTCATCTAGACAATTTTAAGAACTTGAGCTGAAATTCCATTAAAGCCAGGACTTTTACCGTTTTTCGATTTTTTTAAAGATAGCAACAGTTCTTTGAAAGTTATTTCGCCCTCCAATAGCTCTGATTCTTCTGAATTCAGTCAGTGATATCGTATGTCTTTCTTAGTGTATAAGATTTCATAGAATATTTCCTGCTCATTCGTTATTTCCTTACGGTCGTAAATGTGTTCTTTCGGGTCCAAAGTTAGATGTGTCAACGTTTTATTTGTATAATTTGTGTTTCCCAGGCCTAAAAGGATTTTGTTGGTTTTTCTCAGATATCAGCCCACTCAGCTGTGTTTCTGGTAATTAGTCCTTGTATATTCTCATTCTTATTTTTTCTATAGTTTTGAGTTATATTCTCTTATTAGCCCACCATCTGTTCAAATCGCTTTTGGTCCGTCGTCCGTGGTCCGTCGTCCGTGGTCCGTCCGTCGTCCGTCTGTCGTCCGTCGTTCGTCCGTAAACAATTCTTGTTATGGCGATTTCTCAGGAACTACTGCATGAATCTTTCTGAAATTTGGTACACAGGTTCCCCTTGGGGTCTAGTTGTGCAGATACCTTTTCTGGGCCGATTCGAAAATCCAATATGGCCACAAGGCGGCCATCTTGGATTTCCCATGAAACCTTGTTACAGCGATTTCTCAGGAACTACTGCATGGATCTTTCTCAAATTTGATATACAGGTTCCCCTTGGGATCTAGTTGTGCAACATACCTTTTCTGGTCCGATTCGAAAATCCAATATGGCCACAAGGCGACCATCTTGGATTTCCCAATAAAACCTTGTTATCGCGATTTCTCAGGAACTACTGCATGGATCTTTTTCAAATTTGGTACACATGTTCCCCTTGGGGTCTATTTGTGCAAGATACCTTTTCTGTTCCGATTCGAAAATCCAATATGGCCACCAGGCAGTCATCTTGGATTTCCTCATGAAATCTTGTTATCGCGATTTCTCAGGAACTACTTCATGGATCTTTCTCAAATTAGATACACAGGTTCCCCACGGGGTCTAGTTGTGCAAGATGCCTTTTCTGGTCCTATTCGAAAATCCAATATGGCCACAAGGCAGCCATCTTGGATTTCCCCATGAAACCTTGTTATCGCGTTTTCTCAGAAACTACTGCATGAATCTTTCTCAAATTTGGTATACAGGTTCCCCTTGGGGTCTAGTTGTGCAAAACACCTGTTTTGGTCCGAATCGAAAATCCAATGTGGCCACCAGGCGGCCACCTTAAATTTCCCCATGAAACCCTGTTATCGCGATTTCTCAGGAAATACTGCATGGATCTTTTTTCAAATTTGGTACACATGTTCCCCTTGGGGTCTAGTTGTGCAAGATACCTTTTCTGGTCCTATTCGAAAATCCAATATGGCCTCAAGGCAGCCATCTAGGATTTCCCCATGAAACCTTGTTATCGCGATTTCTCAGGAACTACTGCATGGATCTTTCTCAAATTTGGTATACAGGTTCCCCTTGGGGTCTAGTTGTGCAAGATGCCTTTTCTTGTCCGATTTGAAAATCCAATATGGCCACCAGGCAGCCATCTTGGATTTCCCCATGAAACTTTCTTATTGTCATTTCTCAGGAACTACTGCATGGATCTTTGTCAAATTTGGTACACAGGTTCCCCTTGGGATCTAGTTGTGCAAGATACCTTTTCTGGTCCGATTCGAAAATCCAATATGGCCTCAAGGCAGCCATCTAGGATTTCCCCATGAAACCTTGTTATCGCGATTTCTCAGGAACTACTGCATGGATCTTTCTCAAATTTGGTATACAGGTTCCCCTTGGGGTCTAGTTGTGCAAGATGCCTTTTCTTGCCCGATTTGAAAATCTAATATGGCCACCAGGCAGCCATCTTGGATTTCCCCATGAAACTTTGTTATTGTCATTTCTCAGGAACTACTGCATGGATCTTTGTCAAATTTGGTACACATATTCCCCTTGGGATCTAGTTGTGCAAGATACCTTTTCTGGTCCGATTCGAAAATCCAATATGGCCACCAGGCGGCCATCTTGGATTTCCCCATAAAACCTTGTTATCGCGATTTCTCAGGAACTACTGCATGGATCTTTCTCAAATTTGGTACACAAGTTCCCCTTGGGGTGTAGTTGTGCAAGATATCTTTTCTGGTCCGATTCTAAAATCCAATATGTCCATCAGGCAGCCATCTTGGATTTGCCATGAAACTTTGTTATTGCGATTTCTCAGGAACTACTGAACGGATCTTTGTCAAATTTGGTACACAGGTTCCCCTTGTGGTCTAGTTGTGCAAGATACCTTTTCTGGTACGATTTGAAAATCCAATATGGCCACCAGCCGGCCATCTTGGATTTCCCCATGAAACTTTGTTATTGTCATTTCTCAGGAAATACTGCATGGATCTTTCTCAAATTTGGTACACAGGTTCCTCTCAGGGTCTAGTTGTGCAAGGCACCTTTTCTGGTCCGATTCCAAAATCCAATATGTCCATCAGGCAGCCATCTTGGATTTGCCATGAAACTTTGTTATTGCGATTTCTCAGGAACTACTGAACGGATCTTTGTCAAATTTGGTACACAGGTTCCCCTTGTGGTCTAGTTGTGCAAGATACCTTTTCTGGTCCGATTCGAAGATCCAATATGGCCGCCAGGCGGCCATCTTGGATCTTCCCATGCAACTTTGTTATCGTGATTTCTCAGGAAGTACTGCATGGATCTTTCTCAAATTTGGTACATAGGTTCCCCTTGGGGTCTAGTTGTGCAAAATACCTTCTTCTGTCCGATTCGAAAATCCAATATGGCCACCAGGCGCCCATCTTGGATTACCTATGAAACATTATCGTGATTTCTCAAGAAGTACTGCATGGATCTTCCTCAAATTTGGTACACAGGTTCCCCTTTTGGTCCAGTTGTGCAAGATACCTTTTCTTGGTCCGATTCGAAAATTCGGTATGGCCGCCAGGTGACCATCTTGAATTTTCCCTTGAAACATTGTTATCGTCAATTCTCAGGAACTACTTCATGGATTCTTTCTGAAATTTGGTACACAGGTCCCACATGGGGCCTAGTTGTGCAAGATGCCTTTTTTGGTCCGATTCGAAAATCCAAGTTACGCTTAAAATTAATACGGTATTCCCGAGTTGTGACATTGCATCACGTCGGCGGATCAAACAGTGGGACATATTCTATATAGTGACTATAGAGAATATCCATACCTTCACCTTCCATGTCAAGGAGTTCAAATAATTCGGAATTAAAATGTATTTCTTCAAATTTTAAATCAGTTTTCTTAGTCCAGTGAACTGTTTCGTCTGCCGACGGGTCGGCTACATGAAGGGACGTCACTCTTGTGACACAGCGTTACAACTCGACAACTTTAGACTACTGCGTGTTTCGATCCAAGGGAGATAATCAGGATTCAGACACTTTCGAAGTTTCAACATTACTGCGCGGATCCCTTCAGTATTAAGTATTGTACCATGTTACTATTTTCGAGCATGGTATCTTAAAAGAAATATCTCAAACTAGCCCAGTAAACAGAAAAGAATTAGCATTCGTTCCTAATTATAAAATCTTAAGTATGTTTCATAGCTCATGCCAAAGGGCCAAAGACATTTGTCTTCGCTTCCAGTACACAATGATGACACGTGCAAAAAAAATACTACAAAACGAAGACGAATGATCCTCCGGACATTCACTTTCAGACTAACTTTGCTCTTTTCTCTTGTACTATTACAACTGACATAAGCACAGTTTCTAGAAATCTTGAAACTCCTTAAACTTAGAAAGATGATATCTTGGTGTTTTCCAGTGTCCCTTTTTCGATCTTTTGCGCTCAGATTCGAAATTTTGTAAACAAAATTACAAATCAATCGTTTGTTTTTAGTAACAATGGACAAAAAGATCCTCTTGTCATTAGCGTACAATTATCGGACAATGGTGGGCGCCTAGATCCTTCAGGATATCTCGTTCCTTCTATGGTATTTCTATCTGCCGTGCTGAAAATTTTTCCAATTCTGCTTCAAGTAGTTCTATGTTTTTGCTAATCCAATTTCCTGTTTATCGCTTTTTTTCTTTCTTGCTGAAAATTTAATTATTTTCTCATTTATCTTCATCAACAATGTTTCTACAAATAACGCATCGTCTGTGTCAATACAGACCGGTCCATATCAAAGAGTATATTTATTTCATATGAATGCAATGCATATTCATCAACAGTAGTATAAATTAATCATTTAGTCGTCTCTAGAAATGTTGTACCTTTCAACATGCTGACCACCTGATTGGCTAACAAATGTAGTTTGAAATTCGTACGGGATTTATATAGCGCTGACGTCAGATAAAATTTTCCGTAATATTATATCTGAGTTTACTGAGATTGTGACGTTCCATGCATAAACGTTAACCACTGTTGTCAGATTAGAAAATAATCTACATTGTATTTTATGGTAAATGACCGATATTTCTAATAATCTTGTTGGAAGATATTGATTTGAGGCATGGGTATTACTCAATAGCTTTAGTTCGTGTCCAAGGCTTTAGTTCGTTTACATAGAAACAAATGGTTACACCTGCAAAATCTGCTCTACCAATTATTCATACGCAATTAAAGAATTCCCCATGTAAACGCCCATCATTTCTTGTTCTCCTGTTTTCTGCCAGGTGTTGGATTATTGCGAGATGCTAACGTTCAGGCATGACGTTATGTGCATACAGGTTCACTAATCCGGAAAATAATAATGAAAAAATTAGAAAATAATATACATTGTATTCTATGTTACATGACCGATATTTCAAATAATCTTTGTTGAAGACATTGATTCCGTGCCTGTATTCCAATATATGGATATGGTCACTTAATGTAAGCTGACTATACCTAGTGCTGTGCACTGAACAGTACGATATCGTCCTATAATTACTATCCGGCGGTATGCAATTGCCGAGATGGAGAGACAAATTGGAGAATGCGGTACATGACAAGGCGGGCTGCCAACTGTAACGAGTATTGACGCGTGTAGCACCCTGGAAATATCAGTGGACTATAAAAGCTATGCCGATTATTCATGCAGAAATCCCTGGCTCGTCAGTGAGGAAAATCGGTCCGTACAGATATTAGCTGGCATCGGGGAATATTAAAGCCGATGACACATTTTCTTTCTTTTGCTAGGACACGCGGTATTACACGGCGATTCATCATTTCCCAGTAAGGGGGATGAGTTCCTTTCTTGGAATCAATCAGATAATGTCCAACGATAGTCTAGCAATCCGTTGTTTGTGTAATATGGGTAGCAATGACCTTCAGCTTTTCAAAGATGTGTCGTATAATTTCATCAATCAACGCCATCTGTCGGAATATCAAGCTCATCCATGCAGTGCCAACTGTCGAACCCATGCTTACAATGAATTGGAGCGATATCCAAGTGGGAAAAATTAACGACGTCTGGCGACTGAAAAGCAAAAATATGACTGCACAGAAAGCTGCCTCGGCACCGCACATTCAAACCCGAGAATACGGTGGATTCTCGGACGTAGCCTTGGTATCTCAGCCGCACATCATGTGCATGTGGAGACTATGAAATATCCACACAGCTCCTAGCACCAGCTCAAGCGGAATTGGACAGGCTAGGTATTATGAGTGAGGAAATATAAACTGTTTTAGACTCATACGTGGGTTCGTAGATTTTAGAAATAGACAAAGTTCTGGGCTATACTCCACGTAAACATATTTAACGACAACCTTTCGACTCTCATACCGGGGCCCTTATCACGTGATCTGCTGAATTTCATAAATTGCCAGCAAATATACAGATTGTCCAATTGTATAATAACCACTACTATGTATATCTCAGTATAATATTCGGGCATGAGAGTCGAAAGCTTCTGCATTAAATATGTTTACGTGGAGTACAGAAATTATTCCTTTTCTATAACGAGAGGAAATAGATTCTCCGTAGTTTGTGATATTTATTTACACGCCGATCTTTGATAAGCTCATGATAAAAATATCACCATTTAATGCAAAATAAAATCTTAACTTAGCACTTAACCACGACACCCAGAGTAACTGGCAAAATGGGCATCTTCGTACACCAAGTCCACCTCGCACCCGTACTTCTGTATGGAGAACTTATCTTCGTACACTATGTCTTTCGCACTGCTGTACGGAGATGGTTTATCCGTACAGTATTTGTCTCCCGTACTATTGTGCGGAGAACTTGTGAACGTCTTTAGATAAAAGCATCCATTAACACGACCCGTCTTTCGCCTTAGTTCTGCGTGTGTATATGCAATCAATGCAAGGTGATCCAGACGAATAAAACGATTTTAAAGCTTGTTTTATTGGCTAAATACGCTGAAAGCAATTTGCGCAAACTTTATTACCTTAACTTAAAGAGGACAATTAAACGTACCCACAATCGTACAAATTGTCTCATCCTACAACTCAGAAATAATCACAAACCGCGGGGTACTTTTAACATTGTACATTTCTTACATTGTCTTCCATCACTTTGTCTTCGGGGGTATAAACTGTCCTATTGCCATTTACGCCACAGGAAGGTATTCGCGGAAGTGCAAATAAAACTTACAAAGCCTCGGTCCATTAAGAAATGGCTTGATTTGATTTGTTCTTTCTTGACTGGCCTGGACAGTAGTGGAAATTGGGCTTCCTAAATCACACGTGACATGTGAAAAGGAAACATGTGATGAAATTTTAACCTCAGGAACTTTTAACCTCGTGACGTTTTAACCCGCTTTATTCCTTTGTTCTCGTGAACTCTTAACCTCGTGGACTTTTAACACCTCGTAGCTCCTTTGTCATCCCGATCCCCTTTGTTGATTTGTTCTGATGAACTTTTACCCTCAAAAACTTTTAATACCGTGTGAAAAGTAAAATAAATATACATATGCATTTGCTCTGCGAGCGCTGATCCAAATATCCAATGTCATTCGATTTAATACTGCTGTTCGTAAGGGGCATACAGCCCACCTGCAATCTCGCTCTAGTGTTTTAAAATAAACTCTGGAGTTCTATTGAATACCTATAATCTCTGTATCACAACCAGTCAGCTATTCCTTTGTCCGAGCTCAAAACACGTCTCCCGTTAGTATTTGATAGAGCCTGTGCGCTGAACTTTTAACATCCCGTGAAACTGGGGATTATTATACAAGCTTTTTGATATGCGACCGCACTAAGCATACCCCAGTTACTGTCCCATTCCAGTAATTGCAGAACACCTACCGTCTTTGTATTCTAACCAGGCAGCTCAACGCAGCTCAATCATTGTTCTTGTATAGACCCGGCACCGATCGCTGCATACACTCATACCACTGTTAAAACCTAGAGACTACAGGACGCTGGACTAATTGATTCAGGGCAGTCATTTCACTCCAATCGTCGTATGCAGTGCAGTCGTATATATATACCTGTGTTTGAATGTATGATACTGGAAGGACGGGTATAAGGGGAGGTAACTGCCTTTTTGTTTTGGAGACAACGCGCATATGCAACCAACTATATTATAGTGCAGTTATTTCATTCGAGCATCTGGAGACAATTAATTAAAAAACATACTAGAGACGTGATAGCAACATCATCAAACCGGAAGTAGATCTATCTTCTAAATTACAACACATATCAGGGAAGCGGGAAGAGGTGCCGACATACCGACAGAGCCACATGACTTCACAGTACAGTCTTCTGGTTAACCTATTCTAAAGCACATACCAAGAATCTAACGATTCGTGATATGTGTTGTATCACAGGCACGCTTTTATTGTACGTGTTCATGTGGCAATTTGGATGACATGACCACACGGCCCCTAGCACTGGCATAAGCGGTATTAGAAACAAATCTAGAGAGCTATGATGGAAATACTCTGACAACTCGTATATTGGTAATTGGTGAGCTGTGTCGCTGTGGCAACTCGTGCACTGGGGATTGGTGAGCTGTATCGTCGTCAGATGAAAATGACGGCATTTAACACAGAAGACTAGCCTGTATAAGGCCCGATGTCGACCCAGCGTCAACACATAGTATGTCGATATCAAGAGGACTGCTCACATTCTTAGATAAGTCGTCGAACGCATCACATCATCACTGCTATAGCTTCGCCATGTTGCCGTGGGCAGACGACTATGTCAGTGATGCTGATATGTGGAACATTCTCTCTCCAAGGCATGTGCAGAGTCACCTAAACAAACAATCGAAGGGGAAAGGATTGGACAGTATAATCAGATTAACTATCAAATCTTCGTGGAAATTTATTGTTATTTATTGGAGAGTTTTATTGGGAGGGGTGATCGGAAATGATCCCGATTTACCCGTAATACTCCAGAAAGATTCTAAGGGATCCGGAGTGATGCAAAATTATCCGGCGTAATACGAATTGATCCGAGGTGATCTGAAATGATCCAGATCGGTTCGTAGTGATCCTAAATGACCCAATATGATCCTATGGTGATCAGAATCATCCTGAGTGATCTGAAGTGTGTTGAACTCAAGATATATCCCTATATAAAGTGATGAAACGTTATTAATCTTTATTCTTGGAAAATACGTAGAAGAGGACAAACCATGGTTTGCGTATGTAAGATTTGCTCAATCTCAGTGTCTAATCCCTCGAACTTGAGAAGACAGTGGAAAGGATATCATTTTTTTTATAACTGACAATTTTATTTCATTTTTGGTGCACTACACAAAAGTTATGACAGTTATTGCAGTGACATCACCCTGCTAAGTTAAAAAAAACTAATTGATTATCATATATAGAAGCTATTTACAGAGCATATTACTTCAATCATTTCTGCAAGCGTCCAATTCAAAAAGTGCTAATCTAATCTGTAGCTAAAAGTTACAATTCAGTATACAAAACTTACAAATACTACTAATGTTACGTATATGATAATAATATCTCATCAGTCAGTGAACAACAGGTGACATGATGACCATCTTTTATCAAATTGATCCCAGTCTGCTCTCTTGTTACTGTTATATTTCTCCAAGTAATATGTACTCTTTAATTCATCTTTTATATGCTGTAGATTTGGCAGCTCTTTTTTAACCTTTTGTCTATATGTATTAAATTTAACAGCGGTCACGAAGTAGTTGAGAATTTTGTCTCTTGGGTTTGTCAAACCTAATATAACATTCCGTGGATTAACTTGTAAACGGATATTTGCTTTTGCCATAAACCATTCCTTTAGATGCTGCCATAGAGGTCTGACCTTAAGGCATCCCCAAAACAAGTGGTAAATTGATTCCAGTTCCCTTTTGCAGAAAGTACAAAGTTCATCCTGTTCTGGGTCAATTTTGTTCATGAATGAGTTAGTAGTCAAGATTCTATTGACTATACGATACTGGAACCACTTGAGTTTCATGTCACCAATGTTGTTCACTGATCGATTGATCATACACCATTCTTTAGAGTCATATTCAGTGCCTAGAGTGGTCTCCCATTTGATATTCACACTGGTCTTCGCGAAACTATACCAGCCATAAGAATATTATACAAAACTCTACATCCTGATTGTACTTTTATCAACGGGAAAATATTTGGTGGAACAAATGGTGCTTGTATTTCGCCTGAAAATTCAGTTATATTCAATTTATTTGCTGCTCGTTTTATTGCCGATATAACCGAATGAAATTCCAAAAAGTTGATATTTGTTGCCGAGTATATTTCCTCGAAAGTATCATATCTGAGAAATGTGTCATTTCGTATCAAGTCATTAACAAATTTTATGCCATGGGCGAGCCATTTGTTGTAGAGTATAGGTTGATTATTAATCGTAAATTTGTTGTTTTGCCAGATTATTTCCTTTTTATATGCAATATGATCAGGTTATTTTTAAATCACATTTTATGAAAGTGGTCCCACGCTGTATTTACATCGGTCCAAAAGGGGTTTAATGAGCTCTTTCCAAGAATGGAATATCCGGCACTTGCCGCAGCAAGAAACTTCACCGGGAGCAGATGACATCATTTACATTTTTTATTAATTATTTGTTTCAGCCATGATATTTTCTGAGCTCAGATAGTGTTAATAATTGAAGAAATATTCATTCCACCATCTTTAAAAGGTTTAACTGATTTAACTCTGGCTATCTTGTCTGGCTTACTACTCTAGACAAACTGAAAACATTTTTTTGTAGTTCATCAATCAGATTTTGAGGCGGATCAGGCAGTGACGAAAATAGGATATTTAGTTTTGGTAATATTGACGATTTCAAAACCGTTATTCTTCCTGAAGGCGTCGACATTCTTCTTAGCTATATTTTCATCAGCAGATCTATAGTTTTCAATTTGTCTTTGTGGTTTCGCTCCACCATTTTGGCCTTATTTAGAGCGAATATCATACCAAGAAGAGAGAACGAATCTTGCCTCCAGTCTAACCGCCATTTCGTTTCATAGACTTTATTAGATCCCTTCGCTGATCCTATCCAAATGATCCTTGTTTTTTCGGTATTGATGTTTAGTCCTGAAAACTGAGCAAAAAGGATTCAGGTCCTCCAGACAGGCATCGAGACTTCTCGGTGATCCATCAAGAAAAACGGTTGTATCATCTGCATATTGGGACAATATAAACTCTGTATCCCCCAATTTCAGTCCTTTGACCGTGTCGTTATTTCTCAACATAATCGCTAATATTTCAGCACAGAGCAGAAACGGAGAAACGGAGAGAGAGGGTCCCCCTGACGACAACCCCTTGACAAGGCGAAAAAGCTTGAAGCAAAACCATTTACTAGAAGGCACGATTCAGTATTTTTGGTGAAAATTTCTACCCACTTTTTTATAGATGGACCAACGTTAAAGAACGTAGGACTTTCTGAATGAAGCCCCAGCTAACGGAATCAAAGGCCTTTTCAAAATCGAACAAAGGTATTAAACCGGGAGTATTTTTACTTTCTGTTAAGGACAGTAAGTCTACTAACCGCGTATTTTCACTGATGAATCTGCCAGTCATGAACCCGGTTTGGTCTTCATTTATAATACCTGGCAATACTTTTTCAATTCGCTGAGCGATAGCGCTGGAACAGATTTTATAGGTAACATTTAGTATAATGCGCCAATTCTTTAACAAATGTTTTGGTTTTTCTTCTTTTGGTAGGCAGGTTATCACACCCTGCTTCTGTGTAACAGAAAGTTCCCCTACATCGTAGCTATAATTCAATGAATTGACAAGATAATGTCCGAGATCTCTCCAGAAATTTTTTAGAAATTAATTCTGTGGTATAACCATTTGACCCCGGGCTCCTGTCATTTTGTTTGTGATTTTAGTGATGCTAATATTTCGTCCGCAGAAAAATTTCCCTCCAAAGACTCTTGCCTGTTTTTCAGTTAATTTGGGGATAGGCAGATTTTCAAAAAGCTGATTCAAATCGACGTTTCGTACGTCTCTTTTTTTTTAAGAGTTTTTCATAAAAACTCTTTGCTTCGTCCAAAATGTTACTTTGGTCAGTTAAATCTTTCCATCTTTAGTTTCTATCCTAGTTATCGCCTTATTTAAATAGTTTCTGTGCTCTAAATTTAGATAATACTTTGTTGGGTTTCCCCTCATTTCAACCCACCTAGCCCTTGCTCTAGTCATGATACCTGCAACTTTTATCTTATTAATTGAGTCCAATTCTTTATTACATTCATTGATTTCTCCTGCCAGCTCGTTTTTTTCCTCCACTTCCCTTGAGTTGTCTAATTTTACGTGTAGTTCAAATATTTTCCTCTTTAACTCTTCCTTCTTTTTAATATATTCTTTCTTTTTATGGCTTGAAAATGAAATACTTTTACCTCTAATGTTTAGCAATATCATTTCCAGTAGTAATTGGTCATTAATATCATAAGTTACCGCACCTGTTTGATCTTCTGTATATATAGAATATTGCTGCACTGTTTCTTGAATTGTAGTTTTGACTAGCTGAACATATTCGATGTCTTTCAATAATGAGTTATTAGATTTCCATAACCCCCTACCCGTTTTGAAATCATCAACTTTTAAGGACAGGAGAATTAGAGAATGATCCGATTTGTAACTGAATTTGATTTCCGTCTTATTCACCATGTGAAAAATATTTCTGGAAATAAGAAAAAAGTCTAGGCGAGATTGTTTAATGGGATTCTTTTGTCGCCAGGTAAACCTCCTATATGTCCGGGGTTAAATTCTCTCCATAGATCTACAAGGTCCAAAATTTCTTTCATTTACAAAACTGTTTATTCTAGAATAGTTGAAAGTATCCATTTCAGGATCTTGAATGAGATTTCAATCGCCACAGATGACAAAATGCGGGTTAATCCACTCTCCCAGTATTTCCTGGATGGTCACAAAGAAATCAGGTTGGTCCGTATTAGGAGCATATATGGAGATTAGTACAAAGGTTATCTCGGATGTTTTAACCTCCAAAACTAAGAAATTACCATTCTTTTTATCCCTTTTTGTCTGGATCGCACCGCGTAGCGGTGTCGACCAGACTATGCTGCCACTCACGAAATATCTGAAAATGTGTACGTGCACTATATCACAATGACCCTGTGTTGACCTGTAACAATCCGCCAGTGATTTGCACTTTTGTTTGTGTCATATCAAGGTATTAACCAGAAAATGAAGAAAAAACAGTCGTAATCGTTTCATGTTAACTAGAAAAAACACAATATCTGAATTTGAGAGTATTTCATATTCATTTCTTCGCCCAGGGATAGCTTGAATCCGTGGACTATTTTCTTATTCTTTGCATTGTCTGGTTCCGCACAATCGGCTGAACCGGGTTCTCAGTGCCCATTATGAGCTTACGATGCAACAACAACAATTGGGCTGCCAGAGATGTACTGTCACCGCAGACTGTTGTAAATGTGAATTGATGCCCTGGTAACATGGTAAACTGCCCGCCTCGTGGTGTTTGTCGTCTCTGCGGTTTTGCGTGTGCCTGTACGTCCCCAAGAATGCCTGGTGTATATAGTTCGTAATTTGTTTGTTGACAACGATAGCAATCCCTGTTGTTGTTGCTGCACGATCATTGAGTATTCGCCGAGCAGACGTTGCAATAAATGAATTCTCGTTCCGCTCTCACTGGACAGGTTCCGCCTCTGAGATTATGAAGACCCCAGTTTCCAACACTCGTAGTGGCGTCCTTTCCCGTGAAGTCGGCGTTCGTTTACTATTTTAATGTGTACGCATACTGCATGGAATATATTTCCAGAGGAGATATGTGTCGAAGCAACAACAATAGTGTTTACATTTTTCTCGTCTTGTGAACTTGACCGGATCCTGTCCAGTGCAATGTATTCTGGGGGACACTGCTCACCGAATATAGTTTAGTTTAAAAAAGTTTGAACACCAACAACAAACTTTTCGAAAACGGAAACAACAGAATTTGTCAGGTACCGCTTTCGAAAAGTTTTGTTGTTGTTGGTGTTCTAACTTTTTCAAACTAAATTATATACGCAATGATCGTGCAGCAACAACAACAGGAATTTTCGCACAAATTGTCTCTCCCACGCTATCATTGTCAACAAACAAATTTATTATAAACACCAGGCATATATAAGTAATCTTGGGGATTTAACGCAAACTCATGCAGCTCTTGCCAATATCTGCGCTATACAGAAATAATTATAAAACCAGTTAATAAAACTATCCAGTCTCCTCGCAAATTTGTCGTATCGTTTTGTCACAATAGAATTGCATGAATTATGAAGATCTGCTCGAAAAACTGGTAGAAGACATTGACGCAGACGATCCAATTTTGAGCATATTACTGCAGATAGTTCCTTGCTACCACGAAGACCTGGCATATTTCGAAATGAGCCGCCTTGACAAATTCACTTCCTTGAAGATTAAACTCTGTGTTCCAGTTGTGATTTCCCAAACAGACTCGTCCACAAATTGGAGAAAATCTCCACATGTTTCCATACATCTGCTATCGACTGAAACATGTCAGCTGAAACGTTTTGAAACTTTAAACCCATTATTTGAGTACTTTCATTATTCTTAAAATTTGAAATTCAAAATTATTTGAAAAGAGTTTGGCTACCCCTCTTGCGTTACTTTTATAAGAACTGAAGTATGCGTCATAACCCCACTCAGATTTAATTTGCTTCTCCATTTTTGTAGTGAAGTGAACATCCTGGAGACAATATATTGAGCACTTATAGCTTTGTATATGCTGAAAGACATCTTTACGTTTTTTGTTACTCGTTAAGCCCTTGACAGTTGACGGAGGCAACATTTACCTCACTTGATGACACATTTCATGTAAAACACAATCATTCCATGGGAGACCACTCTTGCAGTAAGTGTCACAGTTTCACGGATCAGCTGTAACGATATCGGATTGTACAAAAATAATTGGCCATTTAAAGCAAGACGAAGGCGAAATTCATATACGCTAGTAGACAATTCAACCATATTTACTAGAAGTGATAAGTAGCAGTCAAGATATAGGTATGTAATACAAGTAGTATACAAAGAGTATTTACTGCCCCATTGACCTCAGAAATTTGCATATTAGGGAGGTCACGGGAGGGTGACAAAAGGTCAATGAGTGCATAGTTCCGGCAGAAAGACCAATCAGCCAATCAGAAGCGAGTATTGTGTCACATGGGGTCATGTGTGGTGGTGGGTGGGTGGTGGGTTTAAGATGGCGGCTGTGGTGGTGGTGGGTGGGTGGTGGGTTTAAGATGGCGGCTGTGGTGGTGGTGGTGGGTGGTGGATTTAAGATGGCGGCTGTGGTGGTGGTGGGTGGGTGGTGGGTTTAAGATGGCGGCTGTGGTGGTGGTGGGTGGGTGGTGGGTTTAAGATGGCGGCTGTGGTGGTGGTGGGTGGGTGGTGGGTTTAAGATGGCGGCTGTGGTGGTGGTGGGTGGGTGGTGCGTTTAAGATGGCGGCTGTGGTGGTGGTGGGTGGGTGGTGGGTTTAAGATGGCGGCTGTGAAAGATGTATTCATCCGCGGTGATGCGGTCATGTCTGGCGGTGATTCGGTCGCGGGAAAAACCTTCCGCGGAGAAAAAGTAGTCCCTAGATAAAATGGTCCGATGGGGTCGAGTGAGGTATCAAAGTGAAGCTTAGGGGAGGGGGCATCGGTTGGGCTGGGGGTGGGGTTGAACTATACCGTTTAAGTGTATTGAGCTGCTCTATCTAATTTTTATCTATTTTTACATCTTTTTCAGCTGTCAACTGTTATGGTTAGGCCACAATGTTGCCATTTTCCCCCCTCCCTACATTTAGCGTTCATAAAACATTCAAGCTAGTCTGGTGATAATAAAATTTAAAGATCACATGTCCAACACATACTCACATAATGAAAGCAAGAATCGAACTTGCGACCCCTCGAGATGAAGGATACCCGTCCAGGTTTCATTTTTTTGAGGTGTACTGAAATGCTCTCTCTAATTTATGCCACGGTATCTATTTTACATCTAGGTTGAAGATTTATATCGACACTGCTACACACTTTTCGAGATGTGTTTTCACTTTCGATGAAAGCACAAAACAGTCTAAAATGAGTCTAAAAAATTCACCTACGCTAATATTTTCTAGTGTTTTGTAGAATATAGATTCGCGTTCATTTCTATTTCGTCAAGAAAAAA
>JAVTVY010030670.1:0-13344 GCA_036873755.1 Hanleya hanleyi
ATACAATGGTCAGATGTACCTGTATACAATGGTATAAGGCACCTGTATACAATGGTATAAGGCACCTGTATACAATGGTATAAGGCACCTGTATACAATGGTATAAGGCACCTTTATACAATGGTATAAGGCACCTGTATACAATGGTCAGATGTACCTGTATACAATGGTATATCCCACCTCCCACATCTTGCACTGACTGACACTGGCGGCCATCTTGTCCCACCTCCCACATCTTGCACTGACTGACACATGGCGGCCATCTTGTACCCACCTCCCACATTTGTACCCACCTCCCACATTTGTACCCACCTCCCACATTTGTACCCACCTCCCACATTTGTACCCACCTCCCACATTTGTACCCACCCCCCACATTTGTACCCACCTCCCACATTTGTACCCACCTCCCACATTTGTACCCACCTCCCACATTTGTACCCACCTCCCACATTTCTACCCACCTCCCACATTTCTACCCACCTCCCACATTTCTACCCACCTCCCACATTTCTACCCACCTCCCACATTTGTACCCACCTCCCACATTTCTACCCACCTCCCACATTTCTACCCACCTCCCACATTTCTACCCACCTCCCATTTTGTACCCACCTCCCACATTTCTACCCACCTCCGCATTTCCACCTACCACCTCCCACATTTGTACCCACCTCCCACATTTGTACCCACCTCCCACATTTCTACCCACCTCCCACATTTGTACCCACCTCCCACATTTGTACCCACCTCCCACATTTGTACCCACCTCCCACATTTCTACCCACCTCCCACATTTGTACCCACCTCCCACATTTGTACCCACCTCCCACATTTGTACCCACCTCCCACATTTGTACCCACCTCCCACACATCACACATGCGCACACCCCCCCAATAACCCCCCAATGCCCATACACTTATGACGTCACACAAGGTTCTGCGCATGCGCAGTGGGGGGTTATTGCGCCAATTTACCCTTTGTATACTACTGGGCGGGATGTAAGGATGTTAGTATGTGATTGAGTTTGGATATGAGGAATGTTCAACATTCTTTTGAACCATTGTTTGAGTTCTATCTCTACTTGTGTATTTTTTGTCCAAATTTAGTTTGTCAACTTCCATAAAAAGTCTATGCTAGCAATGGCTCGAACTTTTTTATATTGATGGTTAGAGATCCCCCTTGATCTATTACAGCCGGTTCAGACACCTTGGTTTTGGATGCGTTCATTGATATTCCTGATAATCCAGCAAATACTCCAAACATATCACGGATCCTCTCTGCGCTTCGTCTGAACCATTAATGATTAAACAAGTATTATCTGCAAACTGGGGCCAGATTTTCAGTCCTTTTTATTTTATTATTATTTTATGGTGTGCCAGTTGTATGACCATAATTGCATCTAATTGGAGGTCTTGTACTCGGTTATAACCTCCACAATTAATAAATACCGTTTGCAAAATATTTAACAGTTTTGTTTCCATCTCACGAATGTACCATTGAAGTAATACAATGAATATACTCGTATGTCTAGTTCAGTTCAGACAATGATCTACTGCTGGTCAGATGATGATTCAATTTTTACTCATGAAAGTTCTCAACATTTCTTTTTTAATTTCACCCCAGATATGATTTCATAATAGTTCGAATTTCAATAATTCGAATACATCTGAAAGACGCAACAATGAAAAAACATTAACAAAGAGTGAATGTGACAGGGTTTTCTTCAATTCATGACCGGTAGATGAATGATATATAACCCAGTGTCAATCTACCGAATTTTCAATATCGTATGTTACAAATTTGAACATGAAGCACCAGATGTGCTACAACCGCTCAGCTTCTCAATATTCGATACTGGGATGTCATAGAATGGGTGTGAGCGAAGTTGGCATGCACAGTCTATTGGAGTTGGCACCCAGGCAGTGTCAATTATGGATGTAGGTGGACAAAACACGATCTCAAGCGACATGATGTACATGTAGTAACCATCCACGGGGTGCAGTGGCACTGAAGGTAGCCCTATGGCATCTGGCTGTGACCAGTTGTTATGAGCTAAGGTTTCAGTGAGGTCCTGATGAGGAATAAAGTATCGTATACAATGTCGAGAAATCCAGTGAATTTCTTGTAATGGCAGCAGAATAATTTCCCAGAATTGATTTAACTGCCCGCAGGGCTCTTGTTAAAAAAATTGATCAGAAGTTTATTTGTACAACTTCTGGAACCAGCTATAAATCTAGGTTAATATGGAGTAGAAAATAATACTAAATACCATAATCGAAAAAACGCCATGCTTGATGGTATTTTCTATTCGGATGACACAGACCTTTGCACCTATTTGGTCAATCAATTTATGATGCTCAGAGGTAATAACATATACAATATTGTAGGCAAAGTGTGCGATCGATTAAACTTTCTCTGACCATGGCTGAGGTGTAGCCGTTCGTGATGTTTAAAAAGTTGGATGATATTACATGTTACCGATCGGCGATTTTGTTACATTGCCGAACTCTTTGACATTCTCATTCAAACCGCAAGGGATACTGAACCAAGTTTCAGCATCTATAATAAGTCCCCATCCAGAAATTGTCTATCAATAGAAGTTCGTGACAGATGGATAGACATTATCTTTATACTATAATGCTCCCAGCCATGACCGAGGGCAGAAAAGTGTTTCTCTATAGGCAACCGCTTTTTCCGCACAGAGTTTCTGCGACCATTCACGTTAACATGTAATCTTTGGGTCGTCATGCCAACATGCTTTGGATCAGATTTCTTACAGGAAACCAAATAAATTCAATTGGGTGTAGACAAAAAGCTAAATTTAACATATGAATTAACGGAACAAGACGTTTCAGTTAATGAAGAACTGGATGTAGCTGAAGTGTTAAACTTGTAGTTGTGAGACAACCGTTATGTCCACATGCATGACATGTGAATATTGTGAATTTATTTTAATTGAAACTCCTTTCCAAACAGTCATCACTTGCAGTTTTGCATGATTCGGTGTCAAAACCTTGTTTAGCCGTGTGAAAAATATCCGGCACTTCAATTGAAAAATGTCTCGGTGCTTATCCATTCGTATTTAGAGACTCGACCGTGGGACTTGCACTGTGTAGTCCATCGGATTTGTCTGCATCGTTATTGTTTTGGTTGTGCTCATAACGAAAGCTTTTTGTGCTGCTTGTTATGAATCCTGGGCCCTAATATCAAACACTCGCCTGTAATATCGAACAAAGAGAAAATGGCGTGTGGTGATGGTTTGCAAGTTTCTTTTCCGTGGAAAGAATTAACAGATATATCGCCTAAGCTTAACAGTGTTGTTTTTTAGTTGCATTTATTCTTTTCAGTGCTATCCGTCTCAAAAGAAACAATGAGGGTTGAGGGTTGATAATGAATGCCAGATTAATCGAATATATTCCCAGGAGACTGCATAGATGAGTTAGGGCTACAGTGAATTCATATCTCGTCGACATTTGGTCAGGAAGAAATTTTCGTTTATCCTTGGATATATGATAGGTGCTTTTCTGTAGCGATTCCATTGTAAAAGAGCATTATCCTATACGGTAATAGCTGTGAGTTAACAAGCACATCACTGGATGGATTCGACGCTCCGGATATTTAGTCTGAATTATTTGTCAACGTGCTGTTTCGTATTCATATCTGATTCACCCTTAGTTCATTAACAGCAGCCTACAATTATAATCCTACATCACCCGCACTCCCATTATACAATGACACCACACGGTCCCCCAAATTATCCATTATATCACATGGGTTGTTCAAATCAATATCCAAGGAAGAAGGTGCAAGTTTTAATACACAGGATCCGCAGTGATCAATCTCACTACTAGTTCACTCCGTGTCTTATATCTACTATTTATATCTGATGTAACTAAAATTATCATCTGGCTATTTCAGATTTATTGTGGAATACAATTTCTCTATTCAAAATGATTTATTACGGATAACAACTACTCCATCCATAATCATTCATTTCTTTATCCAAGGGCATAGGACAGTTTCTTACTAAAAACCAGGGAGTATCTCAAATTTATAGAGGTCACAGAGTGAAATTCCCCCTCAGAATTTGATTGTAAAATGCATGCCATCTTTTAGATTGTATTGATATAAATTTAGCCTAAAGGTTGTCTGAAAACCAAAATACATGGATTAAGAAAAAATATCACGTTTCGTGGAGAATTGTTGATGATGTCATGCACATGGGAACGATATTATAATTTAGACGTCATATTTGTGGCTGTGACAACCGACAGAAAATACAAAAATCAAACTGGCGATGTTTATACGATTTCCACTTTTTTGGAAGCCATTATAACATTATACCACATGGACTGTTCAAATCAATATCCAAGAAAGACTGTGCGAGTTTTAATACACAGGATTCACAGTGATCGATCTAACTACTAGTTCACTTCCCGTTTCTTATATCTACTATTTATATCTGATGGAACTAAAATTATCATCTGGCTATATCACAGAAGACCAACTATGAATCTTAACTTCTCTGTTGAAATTTGAGTCACTTGACAAATGAGTAATGAATATAAACATCTCATTTGTGTAGTTGATAGTTCAGCCGCCAGGAGTATTTGGTGTATTTTGTCGAAAATCAGCCCACATGTCGACGTTGCTTTTGTTGCTGGATGCAGGTCAGTTACTATTTTTTCCCGACAGTTAATTGTTTTGACCTGAAAATATTCCTGAGATAGATATAATTATTTTTATATATGAAATATGAATAGGCTCTGGGATTAGGGCAGTATCTGAGCGAGACCCAAAACGTAGGCCTTTTCACAAGCCTACAAGATAGTTCACTAAAATGCACCCTAAAAGTAATTCATTGTGAATTACATTTTCTAAACTTAAAGGCAACTATCATGTGTAGCACCTGCCGTATTCATTTCATACAACTTCTCTATTCAAAATCGTTTAATATTGATTAAAGGCCCATTCTCACGGTGCGATTTGTAGTAACAACTTGTAGCATACAACTCAGTTGCATCGTGAGAACACTCGTGCGATTTTAGTCGCATGCCACAAGTCGTATGAAATAGGGCAGGTCCTATTTCATGCGATTAGTTGCATGCTACAAATAGGGGGATTCCCCCGCCGAGTTGTTACTACAAATCGCATCGTGAGAATGGGCCTTAAATTCATTTTTCATACTCATTTATTATGGATTAAAACTTCACTTTCTAAAATCATTTATTATGGATTACAACTTTTCCATTCAAAATCTTTTATTATGGATTAAAACTTCTCTGTTCAAAATCATTTATTATGAATTACAACCTTTATATTCAAGATAAGTTTCTATGAATTACAATTTCTCTATTCAAAATCATTTATTTTGGATTACACCTTTTATATTCAAAATAAATTGATATGGATTACAATTTTTCTATTCAAAATCAATTATTTTGGTTTACAACTTCATTATTATGGATCACTTTTGTATTCAAAACCATTTATTATGGATTTCAATGTTCAAATCAGTTATCATGTTTTGCAACTTGTCTATTCAAAATCATTTATTATCGATTTCAACGTTTCAAAATCACTTATCATGGTTTGCAACTCCTCTATTCAAAATCATTATTATGGACTTCAACGTTTCAAAATCATGGTTTGCAACTTTTCTATTCAGAATCATTTATTGTGGATTGCAACTTCTTTATTCAAAATCATTTATTATGGATTTCAACTTCTGTATTCAAAATTATTTATTATGGATTTCAGTTAATATGGGTCACAAGTTCTCTACTTAAAATCATTTTATAATGCATTAAAGTCCTCAAACGATTTTGAATATAAACATGGTGATCCATAATAAATGTCAGTTTATTATAGAGTTTTTTATCTGTAAAATCATAGCTTCCATGTTACTCTTGCGCACGGCTAGCCGACGTTTTGGCGGCCGGAATACTTCGGCGAAGGGTACCGTTATAAAAAATATACCATAGTGTACCATGGATTATGTCCCAAAATACCATGATGCCCAATGGCGCATCCATGTTACACCATGGTACATCATGGTAAATCCAGTTTATTTCCATGAATTCATCCATCTTTCAATGTCGCGAAGTACCATGACAGTTTCAGCATGGTAAACCATGGTACATACTTGTATGGGCGGTCCCCCGTGGCAGTTCTGAACAGCCACTAACATTTGGCTTTCCACAGCAATACGGAAGCCTTCGAGTAAATAGCAATCTATATATTTTTTGAGCTGATATTTTCAGGATTACAACTATCTATCTTTGGGTACAGTAGATGTGATACTGAATTTCAAAAGAGCTGAATTTATTTATCAGAAAACCGTCCGCTTTTTAAATTGGGTCTCCAATCCATACAACTTATTATTACTTTGAACATACTTTCTAGCGGAAGACAAAAATTAAACTGAAGTGAGTGAAGAAAATAAATAAAAGGAGGTGTTCGGTTTGACCGTATTTTTTTCCTTAGTGTGTTGCGTTTATAAACCGAAAATATAATTTCCTCTAGTTTACTTTGAAAGTTATTAGCTTGAGAGAGAAAATACTGAATTTTCATATTCTCAATTTTCACCGAGAAGAGATTTGTCAAAAAAATATTACGAGTATTAGAAAATAATCATTTGTTTGTTTTTGCAATTTTTGGTGATATTTTTGAAGGGAATTCCCTTCATATATAAAATATGACACCTTTAACCAAAGCGAGTCTTACATATCGAAATGCGGTAGGTTTGATCCAAAATGATACTGAGGAATCGTTTTGGTTAAAGGAGTCATATTTTCATAATATTGAAATATGTCAAAACGCTTGTAATGCCCTGAAAGGGTGTAGTTCACCGCCATTCGGCACATGATTCCTCAAGTTGATAATTGTAACAGCTGTTTGGCCGAATGGTTACAGTGTCGGACTACGGATTAAAAGAAAACCAAGATTTAGGTTCGAATCCCCAAAATCCCCGATTGTTCTTTTTTTTTTTTTTTCATTTTTCCTTTTTCCTCCCATCTTCATTTTGGACTTTAAAGTGCAATAGTGACGTGAAATAAAGACAGCGAACCCCTAACGCACATAATTTCTTATTTTATTATAATTCGTGAATAGAATTGCATACAAACAACTCCACACACACAGTCAGACCACTTGTTCAGTATTTGAATATTGTAACGATCCAGCTTAGCAAAAAATTAATTGTTACACATATATAATTTCGTCTTAGGGCATCGGAAAGTTGTAAATATGAATTGAAAAGTTATAAGAAACTATTATGGAACTGATCCTCAACAAGTGGTGACGCTTGCTTTCCCAAGTGATTATGCATGTGCCAATATGTTTTTGTGTTTTCAGTTTTGGCAGTGATTTTACAGTTTTCTAGTCGGTTTGTATATTAATATAACTGATTATTGTTCGTAAATATCTGGGTCGTTAGTAGTATACAAAGAGCAAGTAGATAAGATAGCGCCTCACTGCGCATGCGCAGAAAAAAAAATGGGGAGGTTTTGTGGCGGTATTGGGGCGGTGTGCGCAGGTGAATGGGGCGCAGGTATGACGTCACTTCCGGTCTGGGTGAATGGGGCGTGACCTTGTGGGCATGTATTTCTCCGCGGTGATGCGGTCTGGTGGTGATGCGGTCTGCCTCCGCGGACCGAAAGTAGTCCCAAACCCGTGGGTTTTCGTGGAAGTGTTCGGCAATCTGTAGGGACCGCTAGTGGACCGATGGGGTCGAGTGAGGTATCAAAGTGAAGCATTCGTGAAGGGGCATCTAATGAGCTGGGTGAGGGGTTGACATATCGGCCTTCTGCGCATGCGCGGTGGCCGAAGGGTATGAAAATAGCCTTTTTGGAACTAGGGGAGCCCCTAGTGGACCGATGGGGTCGAGTGAGGTATCAAAGTGAAGCATATGTGAAGGGGCATCTGATGGGCTGGGCGCGGGGTTGAACTATCGGTATTCTGCGCATGCGCGGAGGCCCAAGGGTATGGAAATAGACGTTTTGGAGCTAGGGAAGCCCCTAATGGACCAATGGGGTCGAGTGAGGTATCGATGTGAAGCATTCGTGAAGGGGCATCTGATGGGCTGGGTGTGGGGTTGAAATATCGGCATTCTGCGCATGCGCGGAGGCCCAAGGGTATGAAAATAGACGTTTTGGAGCTAGGGAAGCCCCTAATGGTCCATGGGGTCGAGTGAGGTATCGATGTGAAGCATTCGTGAAGGGGCATCTGATGGTCTGGGTGTGGGGTTGACATATCGGCCTTCTGCGCATGCGCGGTGGCCCAAGGGCATGAAAATAGCCTTTTTGGAGCTAGGGGAGCCCCTAATGGTCCAATGGGATCGAGTGAGGTATCAAAGTGAAGCATTCATGAAGGGGCATCTGATGGACTGGGTGTGGGGTTGAATTAGGGTCATTCTGCGCATGCGCGGTGGCCCAAGGGTATGAAAATAGACGTTTTGGCATCTAGGGAGCCCCTAATGGTCGAATGGGGTCGAGTGAGGTATCAACGTGAAGCCTAGGTGAAGGGGTATTTGATGGCTGGGTGGGTGCATGTAAAATTTTTCCTGAAAAAAAAATACGGAACACGGACTTTATCGAAAAACCTGGGAAAATGCCTATATGGGGTATGAGGGGTATATAGGTCGCCGGGCTTAACGGGGCTTGTCTATCAACAGAGTTATCTTCCCCTAGTTCCAGGGTGGGTGTATGTAAAAATTTTCCTGAAAAAATACGGAATACGGACTTTATCCTAAATTACGGGAAAATGCCTATATGGGGTATGGGAGGTATAGGACCATCCTGGGAAACGTACTTCTATACATTTGCGGTAGGGTTGTGAGGTCTCGTTTTACTCGTCTCGTCATTTAGAACATGATAGGAAGTGTCCCCGTGCGAATCGGTGAAATTTTTGAAAAAAGTCACCGAACCCCATATAGTCCCATACTGAGGGTATAGGTTCAATGTTTGTCCCCCTGGGAAACGTACTTCTATACATTTGCGGTAGGGTTGTGGGGTCTCGTTTTACTCGTCTCGTCATTTAGAACATGATAGGAAGTGTCCCCGTGCGAATCGGTAAATTTTTTGAAAAAGTGCGATATAGCCTCATATAGTCCCATACTGAGGGTATAGGATCGATGTTTGTCCCCCTGGGAAACGTACTTCTATACATTTGCGGTAGGGTTGTGGGGTCTCGTTTTACTCGTCTCGTCATTTAGAACATGATAGGAAGTGTCCCCGTGTGAATCGGTGAAATTTTTGAAAAAGTACGATATAGCCTCATATAGTCCCATACTGAGGGTATAGGATCAATGTTTGTCCCCTGGGAAACGTACTTCTATACATTTGCGGTAGAGTTGTGGGGTCTCGTTTTACTCGTCTCGTCATTTAGAACATGATAGGAAGTGTCCCCGTGCGAATCGGTGAAATTTTTGAAAAAAAGTCACCGAACCCCATATAGTCCCATACTGAGGGTATAGGATCAATGTTTGTCCCCCTGGGAAACGTACTTCTATACATTTGCGGTAGGGTTGTGGGGTCTCGTTTTACTCGTCTCGTCATTTAGAACATGATAGGAAGTGTCCCCGTGCGAATCGGTGAATTTTTTGAAAAAAGTCACCGAGCCCCATATAGTCCCTTACTGGGGTATAGGTTCAATGTTTATCCCCCTGGGAAACGTACTTCTATACATTTACGGTAGGGTTGTGGGGTCTCGTTTTTCACGTCTCGTCATTTAGAACACGATGGGTAGGGTTGCGGAGCGAATTGGTGAAATTTTTGAAAAAAGTCACCAAGGCCTAGGTAGGCCCATAGGCCTATACTGCATGGCTATGGGTGTATAGGGCCATACCGGGTGGACATGTTGGAGTCTAGGTGAGTGCCTGGTGGTCCAATGGGTTCGAGTGAGGTCTTATTTTGAAGCTCTCGTGCAGCAGCATCCGACTGGGCTAATGGTTCGTCCGTGTTCAATAGTCTGCGCATGCGCAGTCTGGCCGTAGTATAGAAAACAGGCATTTTGGGTGCTATGTAGGGGTGTGTTTGGGTTAGAGATGAGCTAATCACGGTTCGAATGGGTCGTGTGAGGTGTCAAAGCGAAGCTTGTGTGGGGTAGAGTCAGAATGGTGTGTTTTTGAATGCATGTCGCGTTAATCTGCGCATGCGCAGTTGGTTGTAGTAAGTAAAGTGGCCATTTTGGGGCAGCGAAGGAAGTTATTTGGGGTCGAGATGGGCTAATCACGGTTCGAATGCGTCCTGGAAGGTGTCATCTTGTAGTTCTCGGGGTGTACATTCCGATTTGAGGGATGTCCGCGTCATCTGTGACGTCATCGGTGACGTCATCGGTACGAGTAGTAGCGAAAGTGGACATTTTCGGGCAGTACACGAAGGTATTTGGGATCGAGATGGGCTATTCACGGTTCGAATGCGTCCTCGAAGGTGTCATCTTGTAGTTCTCGGGGTGTACATTCCGATTTGAGGGATGTTCGCCTCATCTGTGACGTCATCGGTGACGTCATCGGTACGAGTAGTAGCGAAAGTGGCCATTTTCGGGCAGTACATGAAGGTATTTGGGGTCGAGATGGGCTATTCACGGTTCGAATGCGTCCTGGAAGGTGTCATCTTGTAGTTCTCGGGGTGTACATTCCGATTTGAGGGGTGTCCGCGTCATCTGTGACGTCATTGATGACGTCATCGGTACGAGTAGTAGCGAAAGTGGACATTTTGTGGGTGCGTGAGGGTGAGTTTGGTGTAGAGATGTACCATCCTTAGTCCGAATGCGTCGTGTGAGGTGTCATTTTGTAGCTCTCGGGGTGTACATTCCGAATTGAGGCATGTCCGAAGCATCTGTGACGTCATCGATGACGTCATCAGTAGGAGTATTAGCGAAAGTGAGCCTTTTGGGGCAGCGCAGGAAGGTATTTGGTGTAGAGATGGACCATCCGCGTTGCGAATGCGTCGTGTGGGGTATCATGTTGTAGCTCTCGGAGTATAGACCCTGATTTCAGGGATATTTATAGCATCTGTGACGTCATTGGTGACGTCATTAGTACAAGTTGTAGCGAAAGTGGGCCTTTTTTGGGGCAGTGAAGGATGTTATTTGATCCGGGTGTCCAAATGTAACCGTGTGAGGTGTCATCTTGTAGCAACGCCCACCATTCTTAATGCCGAAACGCCCTGGTGAAATAGCTCAGAAGCTCTGGATATTCCATGGAATTGTCACTAATTCTTCGAAATGCGGTGATTCTCGTCAACGCCCGTCGTTACAGCTAACACTCTAACATAACGCCATGATATAGACCAGACAACAACAGCAAACAACAACAAGGATGACACATGAGAGAACAACAACAACAAGAAGTTTTTTTCATAGTTTATTTTCCCCTTAATACATCATACCCACGCTGGGGGAGCCGCGTTGGGTATATTTACAATTCAAGAAGATTCTTATCCAATCAGAGGCCACCATTTGCATGTTTCATATTCGTTCCTGTCCGTTAGATGTATTCTTGTCCAATCAGAAGTCTCCATTTCAGAAAGTGCCATCTGAACCGTTTATTCTAATCATCGTCGGGCAGGCCAGGATACCGTTGAGGCAACATATCCTCAGATAGTTGTTTGCGCATTCTGAGTATCTATCAGTGCGTGGGTGAATACTTTCATCCGATGGAGGTGGTGGTCAGTTTAACCACGAAGAACGCAACATTGGTCAATATCTCCATTATCCACTTGGTGTTACAATTCAAGAACACTCTTGTCCAATTAGAGACCACCATTTGCATCTGTCATATTCGTTCCTGTCCGTTAGATGTATTCTTGTCCAATCAGAAGTCTCCATTCCAGAAAGTTCCATCTTCGGCCATGTTCGCTTTGAACCGTTTATTGTAATCATCATCGGGCAGCCCAGGAAACCGTTGAGGCAACATATCCTCAGATACATGTTTTGTGCATTCTGAGTATCTATCAGTGCCTGGGTGAATACATTCACCCGATGGGAATATTCCGTAGTTTGGTCACGAAGAACGTAACATTGGTCACACTCTCCACTGTCCACTTGGTGTTGGGACGTTGTTGTTGGGCCCATTCCAAGGGATCCACGGTGTCCAGTTTCTCCAGCATCGTCTCTAGCGACACTCGGTTAATGATGGTAAACGGTTGGTCAAATACCCGGATGTTACTGCTCGGGTAAAAGTATCGGACTTGGTCTGTCTCCTTATGCCGCAGCACATAGCCAAACGCCAGATTTAATTTGAAGGACGTAGCTTGATCTTTGAAGATGGCTTCCACGTAGCTAGGTAGACGGGCGAGGTCGGTCAGTCGAAAATTGTAGATATCTTGAATAGGGCGATGACGGTAGAAACAGTGCCGTATCATGGACCAGTGGCGCCGATAAATGTCACTCACTGGCTGGGCGTCCTGTAAGAGATCGCTAGGAACATTTATGGGCTCGTCCAGAAAATGTTCGATGTCAGGCGTATGACTCGAAACCGTAACGGAGGGGTCCGGCTGGATATCCAGGCCCTCCTGGACCGTGGGTATAGGCAGGCTCTTCGTCATCGCATCACCAGTGGCGTTCGTCTCTCCGGGTTCATCTTCACTGGGTCTGACCTTCCGCGGCTCCTCTTTAGTGGAAAGTTGTCGCCCAAACCGTAGAGACGGGGCATGCATCAAACGTTGGTGCTGTCTAAACCGACTGGGTCGTTTGAAGAGTCGACCACAATCATTACATAGTACCGTCGCACCCGCGTGGAGTACCCTCTCATGACGCAGTAAATGATCCTTCCGATTGAATGACCGTGCGCAGATTATACAAGTATACCGAGCATCGTTGTGGGTGGACGCCTCGTGGCGTCGTAACGTATCTAGACGAGTAAACAGCTTCTGGCAGGTTGTGCAAGTGAACATCTTGGTGGTTGACAGAGTGTCTGATGAAACGGCCAGGCCGCCTCCCTTTAATAGCACGCTAGCTGGTGATCTATTTTTAGCACACTCAGTTCAACTATCCCCAAGTCGAGGGCCGAGCCGTGACATCTTCGGTAACATCCGTGTCTCTTCGGTCGCCTCCGTACCGTCAACGATCAACATGTAGACATATAGAGTATGTACGGCATGTTATGGTATTCATCAGTGCATGAGTGACGCATTCAGCCGATGGGAGTGGTCGGTCAGCTTGGTAACGAAAAACGTAACATTGGTCACACTCTCCACTGTCCACTTGGTGTTGGGGCGTTGTTGTTGGGCCTATTCCAAGGGATCCACGGTGTCCAGTTTCTCCAGCATCGTCTCTAGCGACGCCCGGTTAATGATGGTAAACGGTTGGTCAAATACCCGGATGTTACTGCTCGGGTA
>JAVTVY010030671.1:0-13035 GCA_036873755.1 Hanleya hanleyi
ATTGTTGAGAGGGGTTGTTGACGCTGTGTTCTTCTTTCAGCGCAGACGGAGCATGTCAAAGGCAGTGATTGACACACTCGAGGTCTGTTGGATTGTGCACACGTTGGAATCTGGGCGAATTTATGAATACAACTTTCACATAAAGCCTGGTGGCCACATGGGAAGATGGCAAATTTTGCGAATTGGTTCGGGCATTCCACACAGGATAAATATAACTCTCTTTGACGTTCTGTTTTGGCCCCCAGTGTTGTTGTGGCTATGGCCCAAACATAATGGACATCGTCTTGATTTTGGTTTATTTTGCTGTTCTTGCTTCTGTTTGTTCGCACATCCTTGCGCATTTTTCTCACATCTTTCCGACGTCTAGCGGTCCTTACATCTTTCCTCCTTTGGGGTACTATGGTGTCTCCCCTGTTTTCCGTCTGCTCATCTTGGTCTGATGAAATATCTGAAGTATCTGTTGTTTGGCTTGTGCTTTGTTGTGCCATTTCTCCATCGGCTTTTTCTTTAACTTGTGGTGTCAACATATTTTGTAACATGGAGTCTATGTCGTCAAAACATTGGTATTCATCAACATGCGGTGTGGGTGCTAGGGCAAAGAAGTTACCCAGCGGCGCTGTGTCTGGGGGATCTTCACAATGGACTGTAGCAGAATAATTCACGGGTTCAGATGGAAATAAATCTTTGATTATCGCCTCCAACCAGGGTTGGTTATGTTCCAAATTAATGACGTCGCCGAGCAGTGGTAGATCATCATTTGGGATGAAGTCTGATTTATCCATGATTTCAACAAATTGTCTGCATCACTGAGCACTGAGGCTAATTGTGAATGCCTGAAAAAAAACTGCGTACTATTTATAATGTAAAAAGCGCGGACGGCAGCGACAACACCCTGTCGTCTGCTACACGGACGCTGCGAAAATCTGTGTGTGTGTGTTTGTTTTGAATTTATAAACGGCTGTATTTTGACAATAAAATATCAATCCCCGTATACATTTTTATTTCCAATTAAACTTAGACAAGTTAGGGTATAGTATGTAAAATTTTAGCTCCCTAGCGTTGACTATATTGTTATTGTATGAATTTCAGTGAATTTTACTCGCCTAATGTTAAAGTACGATAGTAGGAAAACTCCGCTACACTGCAAATAAATTGATTTTCCTGACTAAAAAAACATCCAGACTAGAGCTGACAATCTTATAATATTACTGTGAAAATTCCAACGAATTTATCGAACTAAAAGTTTGAAAAAAATAAAACTTTGGAAAAAAATAAAACACAACATTTTTTTAGCAGATACCATAATCTTGCACTCACTCACACCCACAGGCCGATTCACAGCCGCCATCTTGTCCCACCACCCACACACAGGCCGCCATCTTGTCCCACCACCCACAGGCCACCATCTTGCACTCACTCACACCCACAGGCCGATTCACAGCCGCCATCTTGTCCCACCACCCACACACACACACACGCCACCATCTTGTCCCACCACCCACAGGCCACCATCTTGTCCCACCACCCACAAGCCGTGTAGACTATAAATAACGTGTGGTATATTGACATTTATTCACAAAATACAATTATGAGTTCAAGAAGACGACCCTTGTTTACCCACCACGCTGCGAGAGATCCAAGACATGATGCTGCTGCTACAGAACACAGAGAGATGGTTAGTAGTGAAGAGGTTGGAGGAATAACGATAACCTCAAGTTTTCAGAGGGTTCTTGAAGACGAAACCACGTTAATACGCAGTACAGAAGAACTTGCGGAAGAACTCCGGCGAAATATAAGAGCAGAAGAAGATAGACGATTGCAAAGACTAAGTCAACAACAGGATGAAGAAATCAACAGGATGGAGGCCATTGAAGAAGGAGAAAACGAGGACAATGATATCACGGATGGGGAACAAGACGGCGAGCTTCCATGGTTAAATAAGAATACACCGCCCATTACAACAACAACAACGATGCCTACCGAAACTATAACCATTTCGGCTGCAGAAACTCCACCACAACGATGCCAACACGAAGCCGAGGTATCCCGCCTCAACGAAGTGATTAACACCATGCGGGAAAACATGACTGGAATGGAGGTGACAATGAATGGAATGGAGGCGGAGATTTCCAGACAGAAGAAAGAACGACATATAGAAGAAAGAAAAAAACGATGTAGTATTTGTACCGATGAGGACAGCTTGTACGCTGTACTACCGTGTGGACATCTGTGCCTGTGCAAAGATTGTTGGGTGACACTGTCGTGTGATGGAGCCATGTGCCGCTGCGTTGACGCCGGAGAGGAACATCTAAAAATAAAATGCCCCATATGCAGGAAGCATATAGGTGGTATAAAGAGAATCTACCGCGCATAAGTGTCGTGTAACACTTTCAAAGGCCCTTTTCAGGGCCAACCCATCTTTCCGGAAGTGGAAACTTCTATCAACAAAGCACAAAAATTAACACCAACTCCCATCATCCTTTCCCCAAAGAAATTTTTTTTTTTTAATTTTTGGTACATTTTTTTGAAATTATTGAAAAAAAGGGGTAAATTGGAGTGGGGGAGGGAAATGGAATAGCCAAAAAAAATCTTTTTCATTTTCTATGTTTTTTTAACAATTAAAAATTGAAATTATTGAAAAAAAGGGTTAAAAGGGGAAATTGGAGGGGGGGACAAGGGGTAAGCAAGGTTGATGGAATAGCCCCAATTTTTTCTTTAAAAATGGACCCATGGGGTCGAGTGAGGTATCAAATTGAAGGTTAGGTGAAGGGGCATGTAATGGGTTGGGTGTGGGATTGAACTATCGGCATTGTGCGCATGCGCGGTGGCCGAAAGGTATGGAAATAGACGTTTTGGAGCTAGGGGATAGCCAAAATTTTTTTTTTTTTAAAATGGACCAATGGGGTCGAGTAAGGTATCATATTGAAGGTTAGGTGAAGGAGCATCTAATGGGCTGGGTGTGGGGTTGAATTAGGGTGATTCTGCGCATGCGCGGCGGCCAAAGGGTATGAAAATAGCCTTTTTGGAGCTAGGAGAGCCCCTAATGGTCCAATGGGGTCGAGTGAGGTATCAAATTGAAGGTTAGGTGAAGGGGCATTTGATGGGCTGGGTGTGGGGTTGAATTAGGGTGATTCTGCGCATGCGCGGCGGCCAAAGGGTATGAAAATAGCCTTTTTGGAGCTAGGAGAGCCCCTAATGGACCAATGGGGTCGAGTGAGGTATCAAATTGAAGCATTCATGAAGGGGCATCTAATGGACTGGGTGTGGGGTTGAAATAATCCTTTTTTTTCAAATTTTTTTCAATAATTTCAAAAAAATTTAAAAAAAGAATGACCACTAAGCATTTTTTTTAATTTTCTACTATTTTTATTAACACAAATAGAATGAACGTATTCACAAGGGTATTGAATTTTAATATAATTATATCTGAGTATTGAATTTTTTAATACAATTAACAGTAAAAAAACTCTTTTTAATACAATTATACGCTCTCAAGCCACTTCAATGAATGTGTATGGTAAATGTTTTTCAACACTTGTTCTCAATAGTTCGCCAACAAGACTTGTTTGAATTCATCATCGTCTTTCCGGCCCTGGTGACAGTATATGTACGTAATAATGTCTTCACGTGGAATTTTGGGAGGACAGGCCGCTTCTACTCCCAGGGCAATTTGCCTCTCCGTCACGGTCTGTAGTGCTTCAGTGATCAGTGCGTATGAGAGTACGCTAGTGTCCTCGGGAATTTGAGGTCTGATGAGATCCAGGACTGTGTCGATGTACTTCTGATAAATATAGTGAGACACCTGGTAGGCCACAGCTGGACGAATTGCACTTGCGAGACTCTGCAACTTCCGCCAGGCCGTTAATTTCAAAGTGACACCCTGAGGACAAGCAACAAGCTCTTGCGTATCTAACCGCCTTCGCCATTTACGAATATGCACCAGGAGCTGGTCGTTGAAATAAGCACAGCTCACAAAGATGTCGTCACCCACATGAAATTTCGCTTCGTCACTCCCCTGGTCACGAATAACCGCATCGATGGCGTAATCAAGGGTCTCCAGTTTTTGCCAGGAAGCGTAGGTCAAGGCAATATGCTTACCGGGTCTGTCGTTAAAGCCCGCTGCATTAAAATGCACTTCTTCGTCTTTCACACTCACTGTTAAATAGGGTGAGAGCTCCCAAATGTCGTTGTGAGCTGCCTGGTAAGCTCCCTGGATGAGGTTATTGATCTCCTGGACAGACATAGGAAGTTCTACCTCTTGTTTCACTTGCTGGAGTACTACTGGCTGCTCAACCACAGGTATTTCTAACGGTGTTAGTCGAGGGCGTTTGGGTCGTCCAACGCGTTTGGCAGATGTACTCTCTGGGGTAGTGGTGTGCGTACGTTTGCTAGCTGTACGCTCTTCGGTAATATCCATCACTAAGATATCATCATCTTGTATAACGTCGTCGGCTTCAAGTAGATCTGCTAGTTCTTCATTTTCCGTCTTCTTCAGCGCCTCCACGAAGGCTAGAAATGCATAAGGACCACGGCGCAGTAGACCGTCGATGAGAGCTCTGTTTTGTCCTGAAGGGGTCTTCTCCGCCATGATATCTTCGACACCCTGTTTCAGGAGTATGTTATCGGCCATAAGCACATCACATAATGCGCCCACATGCTGCATCTCATCAATCAGGCGAACACGGTTCTTTCGAAGCGTAACTACGTCGGCTGACTCCATGACTATGGGCTCAGGCTGATGAGCAACTGCTACGGTGTAAAAGTCTGGTGAATTTGCACTGGTAAAAGTGAAAAAAGTAAAGGGTTTCTCCACAGCTCATACAAAACAGGCAAGCAGGCTAGATGACTGACTAGAGGTGAAGCAAGCAGGCAGGCAGGCAGGTAGACAGGCTGGAAGGCTCGTCAGGTCAGGTAAGTCACAGTGCTCCGCAAAAGTAGTGCAATGAATACACCCCTACCCTAAAAATCAACTCCTTTTATACGTTTTTCTATAATCCGCCATCTTGTCCCACCACCCACAGCCGCCATCTTGTCCCACCACCCACAGCCGCCATCTTGTCCCACCACCCACAGCCGCCATCTTGTCCCACCACCCACAGCCGCCATCTTGTCCCACCACCCACAGCCGCCATCTTGTCCCACCACCCACAGCCGCCATCTTGTCCCACCACCCACAGCCGCCATCTTGTCCCACCACCCACAGCCGCCATCTTGTCCCACCACCCACACACACACACACGCATGCGCACACCACCAATTGTGACGTCACCCAAGGTTCTGCGCATGCGCAGTGAGGCGCTGAGACGGGAATTTACGCCTTGTATACTACTCTTATATCAATACCGAGAGTGGTTAGATTTTCCCCGAACATACCATGTTATAATACCCATGCGAGACAAAACATAATCTAAAATTGGTTTCCGCGTCTGTGACAACTACTCACAATTTTCATGGATTGTTTTGAAAATTGGTACACGTAGTTCTATAGGCCCGTCGTCAGGAACGTCTATTGTGATAGTTCAACCCTAATGAAAGGGTTATATTTAACATTATAAATATCCAAGGAGTGACAACATTATATAACGTGTTATATTTGTAGCACTCTCAGAAAATGTTGAAAAAAAGTGTTATATCCAACATTACATAGTGCTGTATCCGGAGCAATACATAGTGCTGTATCCGGAGCAATACAAGTCAAAATTTTACAATGTCGATTCTAACAATTGTAAAGTGTTGTATTGCTCCTGATATAGCTCTATAATGTTGGATATAACACTTGTTTTCAACACCTTCTTACAAATATAACACTTTATATAATGTTGTCAATCCTCGGAAATCCTAGTAAATTAATTGGTGTGCATTCTTTAGTTAACGATAGTTAGAAATAATTAACCAAAGAACCAAGAACATCAAAGTCAGGAACAGTAACCATAGCAGGATCTAGCAGTCACCGTGTTGGAGTAACCAGAATAATATCACAATAAAAGGGAGACTACTCTTGAGACAATTGATTTTGTTGTCGATTTTGTTTGAGAGAATTCCATCTTATCCAGGTATACCGATTAGTATCAACCGAGGGCTAAACAAATTGTTGCCTGTATATGGCGAGATTTCTACCGGTGAACGTTTCGTTCCCGATGCTTGCCCTCTGTATGAATAATCGTGATTGTAGTGTTGTGACATTTCCCTGGTGGTAACTCGAACATCTCCATGGCGCACTTATTATTACCTTTGCGCCCTGTTAGACCTTCATTAACTTGAAAAAATGGGCCGCCATGAATAATAATACCATAATCGATGTTGTGATCATCATCCCCTGTATACACGGGGTCAATAATGACGGAAATGCCCATCTTCTTGACCCTCGATTTCAGGTGATTTTGAGGCTCCATAGGGGTAATTTTAACGTCTTTAATTAATATATGACCAACGAAGGGCCAACTAGTCTGCCATTTCTGTATTTTTATTCATGTCGGCCCATTTTCTCAAGTTAATGAAGGTCCAATAGGGCGCCATGGAGATGTTCGAGTTACCACCAGGGAAATGTATTTGTCGTCGGCATAGCGGTGAGGGAAGGGAGACGCTATGAATCTTAGCTACGTCGGGCCTTACATATATTTGTTCTAAATAAGAACTTGCATTCTATTTATATTCCCTCATTTGGGCCGTTTCTTCTATCTAACGGTCACATAGTTCATCATTTTCCATCAAATGATTTTTAGGGTTATTACATCATTGCTCTGAAATATTTGTGTCTAATACCGCTCCAGCCGGTGCTGGGCCGCGTGGTCATGTCATTCAAGATGCCCATGAACATCTACAATAAAAGCATGGCAGGGATACATATCATTACACGGATCAGTTTAGGTTTCTTGTGATGTTTTAGAAACATGCTGTCAGTATATTTGCCTGATAAGTATATAAGTTCAGATAATCCCCTTGCATTTCATATAAGTATATTCGCACATGTAGGTACCGTCGTGATATGACTGAAACAAGGTTGAAAACGACGTTAAATCTTACTACTCACTCACTCACTCCTTGACCTGACCAAGAGCAAGATCGTTGAAACAATACACCAAATTGACGAAATTACTGATATTTCTTTTACCAAGTCTGGTTAAGGAATCGAGTATAAGCACACCATCATCGAATGCGTCTAAGCTGCATTTTTACCACCACAAAACGTTTCTCAAGGAAAGAGAGTTGTTTATCAATTTGCTTAATCGTAAATAATGTAAATTTGGCGGCACGATATATAACAGCATATATAACAGCATGTACGTATTTCAATGGGTACTATTTGTGCACCCCTTTGGTTATGCAGACACAAAGTCATGCTTTCTCATTCACCAAACGCCATATATATACGATAATTTCGCTGTGGATAATCGCTGTATAAATGACGCAGTTAAGGATATATATCGACATTCACTGACTTTGACGGAACCCAGAGATAGCCATAACGGCACATTATATTAAAACCTATATCTCTATAAAAGTTAAGAGGGTCTTCTCTTTTGTCGCATTTACGATATGAGAGCTGATTACAATTTTGACATTGTAAACTATATGTCTCGCATACTTGTATTTGCTAGGTCCTGAGGACAATTTGGTGGTTTTAATCAACATCACAAAACAATATTGCAGAAACTTATAAAAGGGGCTATACCACCAAGTGCCTCCACTCACTGTTTCTCAAATTTGGCTTAACTCGTATCTAATTCCACTTTATCCCGAGCTAGAGGCCGTATGAACCCATGTACTTCAAGATCTTCATGCTGTTCACATGAATAGGCACAATCAAGGCATGAGTGAGATAAATCATTATCTATATCACGATTATACCACGAAAATCATATAGATTAAGGATATTGATGAGTGATACTGTGACAGATTTGATATATTTGGAATATTATGATGTCTTGTCGGCATCATTCAGAACTTCTCACCTGCAGGAAGCCAGTGGTTATGTATTCTGTGATTGCTTTTTGAGTTCTGTGCTAGTACTATTCTATGATTTACGGCTTAGGATTATGGACACGGAAATCCTTTAATGGACGACTGTTGAACATTGAATGACGGACTAGACGTTAGTAGGGTTTATTAACAGGGTGTATTACATCATCGCTCTTAAATATTTGTATCCAATATCGTTTAACCCGGGGCTAGACCCGTGTGGTCTTGCCATTCAAGATGTCCAAGTGAACAGCTACAGTAAAAGGGCGACTGGGATACAAATCATCACAGGGATCAATTTGATTCGTTTTCAGAAATTTGCAGTCAGTTTATTTGCCTTTGGAGTCATATGATTTCTTGTCAGTACTCCGAAACCTGTTTCCATCACACTTGTTATGTTATTGCCCTTATATAGTGAGATTCTTCTACTGGAACGTTTCCTCTGGCAGTCACATAGTTTATCATCTTCCATCAGATCACTTGATATGGCTATTACATCATCGTTCTTAAATATTTGTATCTCATACCGTTCAAGCCGGTGCTAGGGGCCGTGCGGTCATCTCATTCAATATGTCCACATGAACATCTACAATAGAAGCATGAAGTAGTAGTATCTACCATTTACAGGTCACATTTTGACGAGTGCGCAGGTGTTTCTGCGCAGATTTGTGGAGGAAGTGTGGAGGGTCGGGGGATTCCCCAGTGGGGGTTTCCCAATGACGATCACGTGATCAAGGCATGTCTAGACTTGTTCTGGGTTGTACAGTTCTGCCATACGGAGGATGGGTACTAGTATTTCGCTGACGTCCTAGTAATAAACATAATCTATAGGTGTTGTGGCGGCTGTGGTGGGTGGTGGATGGTGGGTTTAAGATGGCGGCTGTGGTGGGTGGTGGATGGTGGGTTTAAGATGGCGGCTGTGGTGGGTGGTGGATGGTGGGTTTAAGATGGCGGCTGTGGTGGGTGGTGGATGGTGGGTTTAAGATGGCGGCTAGTTCCAAATTTGCATATCACGTGACCCAGGTCAAAAATGTATTCCTCCGCGGTGATGCGGTTTGGCTGTGATGCGGTCGCGGAAGAAGGCTTCCGCGGAGGAAAAGTAGTCCCTAGACTACAAATACGCTGCATGGTCCGATTGGGCCGAGTGAGGCTCTTTTCAGTCATGTCATGGGTGTTTTCACAGAATAAATGCCATACGGAGGATGGGTACTAGTATTTCGCTGACGTCCTAGTAATAAACATAATCTATAGGTGTTGTACCATGTTAATAGGATCAGTCTAGCATCTGTACCACCCTAGGGTCGAGCGTCTATTGTCCCGTGTATCTCCGCAAGAAAACAACAAACAAAATGGCGGCTCCAGGATGGTGTGGGGACGCCCTTCCCACATCACGGCGTCGACCGTAGCGCCATCTGCACATATTGACGTAAGGGAGACAACTCGTGTGGACGAAGGGTATGGAAATAGCCGTGTTGGAGCTAGGGGAGCCACTAATGGACCAATGGGGTCGAGTGAGGTATCAAAGTGAAGCTTAGGTGAAGGGGCATCTAATGGGCTGGATGTGGGATTGAAATAGCGGCATTCTGCGCATGCGCGGTGGCCCAAGGGTATGCAAATAGACGTTTTGGAGCTAGGGGAGCCCCTGATGGTCCAATGGGATCGAGTGAGGTATTAAAGTGAAGCCTAGGTGAGGGAGCCTCTGATGGACTGGGTGTGGGGTTGAAATATCGCCATTCTGCGCATGCGCGGTGGCCCGAGGGTATGAAAATAGACGTGTTGGAGCTAGCGAAGCCAATAATGGTCCGATGGGGTCGAGTGAGGTATCAAAGTGAAGCTTATGTGAAGGGGCATCTGACTCGTCTAGTGGGTTGAAATAGCGACATTCTGCGCATGCGCGGTGGCCCAAGGATATGGAAATAGCCGTGTTGGAGCTAGGGGAGCCACAAATGGTCCAATGGGATCGAGTGAGGTATCAAAGTGAAGCATTCGTGAAGGGGCATCTAATGGGCTGGGTATGGGGTTGAACTATCGGCGTTCTGCGCATGCGCGGTGGCCCAAGGGTATGGAAATAGACGTTTTGGTATCTAGGGGAGCCCCTAATGGACCGATGGGGTTGTATGAGGTATCCATGTGAAGCATTCGTGAAGGGGCATCTGATGGGTTGGGTGTGCGGTAGGAATATCATTCTGCGCATGCGCAGACGCAATGCGGAGCTCTCGTCCAATCAGAAGCGAGTATTTTAAATCCGTCACAGAGCTCTCAGCCAATCAGAAGCGAGTATTTTGACCCGGTGCATTATGGGACATATCCAAGATGGCGGCACATATGTTCAAGATGGCGGCACATCCGGTGTCGAAAACTGGCCATTTCTTCGGGATGTGGTCACCTAGTGTCGAAAACTGGACCCTGTATGGGTCCCGCTAGCGCCTTGACGCCATGATAAGACCGGAGAGAGAAAACAACAACAACAAGGATGACACATGAGGGAACAACAACAACGTTTTTTTTCATATAGTTTATTTTCCCCTCCATCATAACATACCCACGCTGGGGGAGCCGCGTTGGGTATGTTTACAATTCAAGAAAGACTCTTGTCCAATCAGAGACCGCCATTTGCATCTGTCCTATTCGTTCCTGTGCGTTAGATGTATTCTTGTCCAATCAGAAGTCGCCATTTCAGAGAGTTCCTTCTTCGGTCATGTTCATTCTGAACCGTTTATTCTAATCATCGTCGGACAGGCCTGGATATTCTTCGGGCATCATGTCCTGAAACAGTTGTTTGCGCATTCTGATCGCATTTTCCAGGGCCTCTGTGGATGGTAGCCCCATATCCTCTTCCAAGTGACGCTTGGTCTTCATGATGGACCTGTGCGTGGGGTCCCCTTTCATTTCAAGCGGTAGTAAGGTATACTGTTCATAGATTGCCATGGCTGTTTTCCTGATGCGGGAGCGCATTTGGGTGTACGTCTGTTGTAAATTATCCTCTCCGGCGTCCTCGATCGCTTCAGCGTGAGTATTGATAGCTGCTGTCACAATACGATCCCAGCAGGTAGGTTCTGCCTCACTTTCCTGGGATGTAGGCTGACTCTCTGAGGTCAAGCTCTCCATATCAGTAGATATACTGTCAGCAATCTTGGATTCGGTATCAGTCGATGCACTCTCATCAATCTCTGTATCAGTATCTGCCTCAACGGGTTCCTCGGCGTCTTCAATCCCATGTATATTTTTCTCGTGTCGCATCATATCGTAATGTCTGGTGAACGTGCGTTCACACTCAGAACAAGTATAAGCCATGTTGACGGTTGAACATCGACTGTGCGTGTTTTGGGAATACGCTCGCTTTTATAGACAGTAACGGTCATCGACGCTTAGCTCAACGCTTCAACGCCCTGGTGAATTAGCTCAGAAGCTCTGATTTCATGGAATTGACATCAATTCATCGAAATGCAGTGACGCCCGTCAACGCCCGTCGTTACGCCTTACCGCTCGTCTCAACGCTTTAACACACTTTCTTAACGCTTTAACGACGTTTAATGATGCGTTCGAACAAATGTTTCTTTTGTGCTATTGCTCTGACATACGCCGCTTTCCAGTTCATGCCCGAGGTTTTCAACATCGACGCTGTTCTTTCAATTTCCATATGGACTGGATCCTTATCCAACAATTTCATATAGGTCAGTAAGTCGACATACTGCTGACGTAAAGCCCGTCGTAGTCTGGGTGCCAATCTGTTATGGGCTAAAATTGCAGCTTCCTCTTTCGAATACCCTTTGCGTTGAAAGTTGTTTCCTGTGGCCTCCAAAATCTCGCCCATCTCGGCGTCCATACTTTCTTTGAACAAATCCTTCCATAGCCTCGAGTTCACATTATGTTCTTCAACCTCGGGTTGGGCCTTCACGGTTGGGTGATATTCCGGGACTGGTGATATGAAGAAGGCCCGCTGTACGGGGGTGGGTTGCTGCTTCACCAAATGTGGATTCGGTGGATGGTGTAGGGGCTGTGGTGATTCCTCGCCGGGTAGCAGGTGAGTCGTCAGCCGGCGATCTTCGGGGGTATGGGCTTTTAAATCTACGAACAGGTAGCCGTACGGACGACTTGTCGCTTCTTGAAACGCCTGCATGAAATGGTCGATGTTCTGAGGATAAATTCGACTACCAAACACCCGAATTTGTGCTCTGTCGATGGGGTTGGAGAACAACACAAAGTATTGGCAGTTCAAGGCAATATCTCTGGACGCCTTCCCTTGAGGAAAGAGATTCTGGGTCAAATAGATGACGGACAGATTGCGATGATGGGACCCTTTGGTGAATAGGTCGACGATTTTCGAATTGTCCTTGGCCGCACTCATCAGATCATCTAGCACTACCACGTTGGTCTGCTCGGGGTCAAAGTAATACGGTTCGTCTATGTCATGAGGAATCCCTGGGACGAAACTCACATTCTGTAATCGCGTAGTTTCGTAGGCGGGCTGCCATTGGCTATAACACCAAACAACACGTGTCGGAGCTGGCGTTGCCACACCTTCCTCTAAGAACTTCATTACCCAGGACGTCTTTCCACATGCCGTAGGGTCGCTCACCGTCATCGTGTAGGGATGCTCTACTGCACTTGCTGGACCTATAGCGGGACTCGGTGGTGTCTCTTGGTTGTGTTTGCCTTGAATGTGCCTGATCATACTATCGCGACGAGAAGGTTCTCTGACAGAACGTACACGTACACGACATGTTGATCTGTCGACCAATACATAAGGACTGATGAGGGACACATGTTCATTCTTATATGTACAGACACCACCACCACACACTACCACACACACACACACACACACACACACACCACCACCACCACCACCACCACCGCACCACCGGGCGTTGACGGGCGTCAACGCCCGGTGGTGGTGGTGGGAACTTCCGTGTGGCAGAGCTCTTGGATCGGAGTTCTTGGAGCTCAAAGCCTGTGGAGCTCAGATCTCGGAAGTGACATTTGCATACGACCTCTGTGAGGTCACTTCCGCTTCCGTTCACGTGACCGGAACTGACCTTTGACCCGGCGCGCGCAGTGTAAAGGTTTCCACCG